>JAVTVY010001777.1:0-32815 GCA_036873755.1 Hanleya hanleyi | reverse complement strand
TTCAAACATGCCTTTGCAAGGAAGATTTGTTGCCTCTACTAGAAGTTGCGGGAAGCCTACTTAATGAATTTACAACATTTGTAATATTTCAATGAGATGTGCATTTTGTAGTGTATGCTGTGTTTACTTAACGGACGATGCATATATGATAGTGAAGATTTTTTACAGTGTTCTTTTTTCAACCACAGTATTTGATGTATCTATATTTGTCTGCCAATTCTCAGTCTTTTATCCATTGTTATATCTTTATTATTATTAGTTTACAGCTGGTTTGTCGATAAAACAGATCCATTTAGAGCTAATGCTTCATATGCTGTAACCATGATCACAGACGTTAAATAAAGCTTCTTTAATATTGTATACATTTACTGCTGGTGGAATCATTCATTAAAGTAGTAATATCCGTGTATTAACTTTAACAAGAACGTGCTATCTTTGTTGGATTTAAAAGTGAGATAGATAAAAACTGAATCAGAACGAAGACTTGGAGGTAGTACATTATATCTTTTATTGAACTGAATGAATTAAGGCGATACAGAGGGTATACTTTCGTGAAATGAAGCGTTGAACATATATATACCACTTGGCCCGTACATCGTTATAATCGATGAGTGTTTATGTGTCCGCCAGCGATAGCTTTAGAGCTATGGGTAGGCCAAATTTCCGTTCTATTTGCGAGAAACCATAAGTTGTATATTTGAGTATTCCACCAGTAAATTACATCAACATAACGATATTTTGTTCCTGCTTTAAATGAAGACATGAGGCGTATTAGTTCATACGAAAAGCAGAAACAAGGCAATAGAGTCCACAAGAGCGTATGACTCCCACCCGGGACATCCTTGCTTCCGTTCATTCTTTTAATCCCGGCCACCGGATGTTTCTTCTCACGTGAACAGCGCGTCGCGACGTACGTTCATTCATCGCCGAGATTTTCTATCTCATTAAACTTATCCAATGGAACGGGGTTCATCTGCACGAGAGGTTAACGCGGAAGAGTACCTACATTGCATGTGTGTATAGTCGAAATACTGCATTCCATGAAATGCATTATTTTTTTAAGTGTACACAACATGAAAATACACTGAAATCATACCACCATTAAGCCGGTGCTAGAGGTCGTGTTGTTAGTTCATAGTTTCCGCATGAACAGTTGCAATAAAAGCGCGGCTGCGATACTAAGGTTACGTCCAAGAATCCTCCGTATTCTAGTCTGAATGTGAGCTGCGGATGAAGTCTTTCCTGTTGAGTCATATGGTTGTTTTTTTAGTCTCCATGCTTCAATGTTCCCACCTCTTGTATATCTCAGCAACATGTATTGTCGTATCATGTATATTGGTTCCTATATGGGAATACCATTAATTATTCTGTGGATTCTGTTAGACAAGTCGCCCCTGGTTGGTTATGATCACAATGAACCCATAGGCATCTGTTTCAATCTTTTGAATATAATGTTTATATATTCTTAACCAATTAGATTAGAACAAAATTGAATCTACTGTAGTAAGCATATTTACTGTAACTTTCAATTGAATCGTTCGATTGTCAATGGCAAAAGATTGGCCTTCACTTCAGATCTAAGAAAATTGAGATCAAGGACAAAATACAATTTCTCCGACTGGATACTGAATACATTTAGAAAACCGTGGTATACATGTTATAATCACCAATGATGGGACCGGGATGAATGTGTATAGCGCCTCACTGAATGTACTGTCATACCGAATAATTGTCAAATTTAAATATATAACTAAATCTATATATGAAAGATATCACCTGCATGTTGAATAATACAGGACGAGGGTGACTCTGCAAATATTAGTGAGAAGCATTTGTATAGCAATATTTCAAGTTAAATAATATGCACTATACACATCAAATGACAATCTGTTCCCAAGATTCAAGACAGCGAGTAGGCAGTGTAAACAAATAATGAAGTTGCATCTCTGTATGCATGAGATCACGTGGTTTCATGACGTCATATGACAAGTGTTCACGTGGTGGTTGCGGAAGTCGCATATTAAACCATTCCACTCAGATTAACCTTGGACTTGAAATCTGGGTGGTAAGTCTTCACTTCGGTGCTTATAATAGTACAGGGTTTGCCACGCAAAGCGTTTAATGTGCTTTTTATGGAGTATCAGCAGGATAAGTGGATCAATCCTCAGGCGGTATGTACATCGTCAGTGAGTGAGTCTCATATTCATCAAAGATGACCGTTTGTGGTTGAGGTTCTCCCGGTCGGACGATCCTGTGCGCGTAATGCTGTTGGTTAACGTGGCTGGATGAATTCTTCATTGCTACAGGTCTTGCTATCATCATCGGCGGTTTGTGGCTATGTCTAACACGATTCTCTTGTCTAACACGATTCTCTTGTTTGGAGGAACCTGGAAAAATCATTATAAGTTAAAGTCGTACTTTTAAATCGACAATACAACCACAAAAAAACTTGTCAAGTCTCCATATTACTCAAGACAGTTTAGCAATTAAACGAGTGCAATAGCTCAACCAGTGTGTTTAATCATTTATTTTATTTTATTCAAGCATGGATATGAATGAGAATTTATACGAAACATCTTATCTGTCTACAGCAGTCAGTTCCGACTGTTTATCAATGCTGCGGTTCTCTACACAGTAACATGTCAGAGTGACGGAGTGACGGGAGCTCACCGTGAATACAGGTCACACAGTACAACATCAGTCCAACCGTAAGAACTACTAACGAGGCACCAAAAACACACACGAACGTCTGGACGGATAAACTGAAGAACAAAACGGTAAAATAAATCGCTGACAAATGGCAGATATCCTATATTAATAAGACACAAATATCTTTTGGCAACTGCCAATGTGGCTATGTGTATCATTGTATGATAACATATATATGCTCTTTCAAGCATCTTGAAATCGAGTGCTAGATTTTACTTACTTCAGGCAGTCCTTTGTAAATGTATATAAATACGATAGCCATAATATCCTCGCGAGCCAGTGTATCGATCGATCGGTTAGGATCTCAGAAGATTTAGAATTTACCTGGACTGTAGCCATGTAAGAATGCAGAAATATATCCGCGATTTGAGTATGACGTCATTTAATCAGCTAGTTTGTCAAGATGAGTATTTTCCTCCGGTGTATCACCCTTTTTACAAATTCCATTGTTATATTCATGTATAAGCTCATTTAGTAGTTTTTCATCTCATGAATATCGCTGAAGAGAGTAACTGGCCTTCAATTCTTCATATTATCTCTCTGTATTGGGCTTTAATATGCATTTCCTCCTTCTCTGTATTATTGATACTTGACCGGTGTGGTAGGCTTCATTGTTAGAACGTAATACGAAATGCCCTACGCCCTTCCAGAAAACTTCAGGAATTCGACTGAAAACCCGTCATGACCCGGGTTCTTATCGTCTATCATAGTCTTCGCAACTCCAGAAGGTCTGTGTAGGATATTATTCCCTCCAAGAGATCGACATTGCTTAGTTTGTTATTACAATTATTACTTTAGTATGCCGTTTTAACAGGGGAATGTTGCCTTTCTGATGCATTGTTGCATTGCCTAAAGCTACTTTCCTGACACATTGTTGCAAGCCTTGGCTCAATGCCAACTGCAGTGCAGGGGATTTATTATTACATTCGTTACAATCTTATACCTTACAGCGACATTGTATATGACTTGTGCAAAAAATACATTTGCTTACTTCTAAATTTATGTTTAAGATCGATACTTTCGTGTTAAATACTGTTGTAACAATTACAAGCAAGTTTGTGACTTTACAACCATTTTTTTCACTACTAGTTGGCCGATAGTTGTTCCATACCTGTATTTACTTACAACCATCTTTGCAATTAGAATAATATGATTACTAAACCTGCCTTGGGCGTAATTCTCCTTTGGATGCATGCTGCTATTTTGGTTAACCGAGACAATGCTTAAGATGTTTAGAATATACAACGAAAGTGTTATATCAAATAGACTAATTAGATGTCATTGCTCAGTATTGAGTTTCTACTTCTCAATATTGCGTCTGAATGTATTATTATATTCAATGTGCCTTGTCGATATTTCTGAGCCAGTCAAAGTTTGCACACAGCCTAAACTCAACTCAATTTTATTCTGAAATATCTAACGGGGTGGAAATAATTGTCATGCTATGGCGCTTAGCCTGCATTGATAAACTGCTAGATCAACGCCATTGGTGATTTTTTTTCGATTTTTGAACGTGTTTCTATAAGATAATCAAAATGCACTTCATCAATCTAGATGCTGTGCAGAGTTTGTATGACTTTATTTTTTGCCAATATATCTAATAAGCCATCCGGAATATATTATCTAAGCCCTACAGTTCATACGGGAGTTGCTCGTTCTCTGATTCATGAACAGCAAATTATATCTTGAATGGCACTATTTCCATTTAGAGGATAAAAATGTATGGAATAATCAATGGTAGTGTTGCATCCATTGTAATTATTTGTAAATCCAAGAAATCTAAGAAACCTACCGCTGTTCTTTTTCGAGCTTAATTTTTAAACAAAAAATGTGTGTTTCCTTCTGTCTTGCAGTCATAATTAATGTAAACAAAGTAGGGAATTAGTTCAATCAGACCAATGACAAAGCTGAGGATACCACAGTGAAACAAACATATAGTAACAGTGTTGTGAAAAGGCACGCTCTGGTATAAAAGAAAAAAAATGTCCGGTACGAATAAAATGTCCGGCTCTCATCTAATAACCTCGCCAGGCCATTTTTTTTGTGCAAATCTGGTAAGACCTATTGAGAGAAACATATGAACATGAACATTGTTCCTTTTCACACCAGCAGTCCAAACCATTCTTTGTCAAGTTCTTGATTGAATATAGCATCTCCTACTATTTTATTTTTCTCAACCTGTTGTTGTTTTTTGACATTGGCTGAGATATCATTTTGCGTCTAATGTCTATTAGCGCTAAGAAAAATTCGTACCGGTATGTTAAAGAACTTGCGGTATTTCTATAACTGTCACGTTTGAACTTTCAGATTTCGAGGAACTGACTACAAAATGTGGAAATATTTCCATTGCTAAAAAGCTTCACAGGAAGACGGTGTTCTCGAATCTGCATTTCGCTACTACTGACGATGTGTTATGGATTTGTAAATAGTGAATTACGAATGGGTAAATCGTAAACTGTATACTAGGAATAACTGCTCCAAACAGTTGAAATTCTTAAAGACGGTCTCATTTGTTCAAATCTCACCTCTGATCCAACCATGAAATGTACATATTTCGGTTTTGTTCCGTTTCCATGACACTCCGTGCGCAGACATCTGCAATTGAGAATAGATTGATTTAAAGTGCGTGAGAGCTTTTGTAGAATATATTTCATTTCAATTTAGATCATTTGTGAAGATATACGGTGTATTGAATCGTATCCACGGTCTACTTCATTTCAACAAATATACTGTATAGGCCGGGACTACCGGGGCAATCGGCCTATTGAGGTTGTCATTCAGGTCTGCCAGATAGTGTCATCATAGCTATAGTATTGTGTTATTGAAGCACACTAATATACTTCCAATGATATTACTACAACACTCTTTGATCATTTCACCTTTGTTTCAATACAATTATTCCCGTCTCCACGTTTCACCCAGTAACACATTGCACCAGAACATCAACCCATCGAAACGTTGTGACAGACATCCATTGAATGGATACGATTCCCGGTGATACCATCTGCGCGAACCCGGTCAAATCAAGTTTTGACAGATTTGCTTGAGCCTCGTTGTCTCGGGGTATGAGTACAGTAATCTTGAAATGTTGGCTGACTTATAATAGTTTACGGTGAATAAATCTGACAAGATCACAGGACATATGGACTACTGTACTAACTTCACAACAGATATACACTTTTCACGAGAGATATCAGGGCTAGTAACTTCATTACATACAGCACACTTTCGGTCCACTCACCTTTCATGAGAGATATCAAGGGTAGTAACTTCACTACAGATACTTACTCACCTTTGACGAAATATATCAGGGGTAGTAACTTTACGATATACACCACAAATTCGGCCCATTCACCTTTCACCTGAGATGTCAGGGGTAGTAACTTCACCACAGAAACATACCCACCTTTCACGAGGGATATCAGGGGTAGTAACTTCACGACAGATACTTACTCACCATTTACGAGAGGTATCAGGGGTAGTAATTTCGCCACAGATACTCACTCACCTTATTTGCGTACACTTCGCCATCCATAAGATGGCTTGCGAATCGTGTGTATCGCGGAGCGATATCCGGTACTTTACCGGATTCTCTTCGGTCTTCATCCGGCGGAGAACAGACTCGAGAAATCTGATAAATTACAGGTTTTCATACCAGTTCTGAAACAGATATTGCCTGGGCTTACATTATATATAGGTATGTATAACTTTCGTATCATCCAAGAGGTGGGGGGGGATCTGAAATTTTGAACAAGTAGTTCATCACATGACTCAAAAATGGCAGACTTACGTTGGGGTTACGTCCGTAGACTTTAACTGATTGGCTGACGAAGTCACGTGGTATTGATTTCTGGAAATTCCCTCTTGCAGTTGCCGAAAGTAGGCTGAAAATGGGTACACACGATCCCAGGGTCAGTCTTACCGCGTATAGATGACCCAGATGGTACAGGTTGTCACTCACCTTTCACTAGAGATACCAGGGGTAGTAACTTCACCACCGATACCAAACTTTCCATCTTGAAATCTCTTCACCGAGTTCGCTTCCACCGCTCACATACCTGGAATGCCTGCAAAGGAAGAACCGACGTTTACAAGAACTACATGATGTGTGGTAGAAATGTGGAGCACGCCCCAGGCTATACCACCTATTTATTGTGTAATGGGAGAATGCATTTTAATGCGACCGAATAATTTATGCTGATCATTCAAACAAATTACACAATGATCTAATATTTTGCTATGCGAGGATGTATCTCATACTGTATCGCTTGATAGAGACGTCCAATTCGGGGGAGTGGGGGATTACAATTTTGGATGAGATATAATCTTTTTACCCCCTAGCTGCATATATTTTGTGAAAAATCTACAACTATTGGCTACTGACAGTGATTGACTAGATTTGTTTTAAGATACTCTAACTTTTTTAAGATTCCAACATTTTAAATCTAGACTCAATCGTAAAATACGTAATAGTTACAAGATGACACAAGGCAATGTATGCCGTTATTGGCAAAATATTCAAAAATCCAATTACTGACCCTTTACTTCACAACCCACTCCTAGTACACCTCCCTCTTCCTGGTCGTAATTTTTGTAGGTTAGGACAAATTGAACTGTAGAAACTCTATCGTATCCACAGTTGCCTGGCCTGTGGGATATTGGATAGTCGATGTCTACGTACAAATTTTTCAATAAATTATGAAAATTAATCAATATAATATATTTTTTCAAATCTATTTTTTTCCTCAAAGCAAAGTCATTTTTCTGTGTCATAGAGGTCAGGGTATGGTAGAAACTTAAAAACTGTAGGAACTTGGCTTGACATCAAAGGGAATGACTTTAATTGAGCCAAACATGACAGGGAAAAACACTTAGGAAAAATTAAAAAAAATTTTTTTTATATATATTTATTAATTTTCATAATTTATTACAAAAGTTTATACGTAGACATAGACCATCCAATTCGTATCCAGCCTTAGATTCATGAAATATCTGCGCTCTATAACCGGTCGTACCCGATGTTTCAATGCAGATGAGTGAAACAACCTTGAGTGTGACATTAAACCAAATCCCCCTTCAATGCAGATGATAATACTGCAGAGGACAGAGGAGAGGTAAAGCATTGCCTTTGGAGGTTGACATTTGCGTCCTGTTTTCATTCGGCACATATATTGCGAAAGAGAAAATTTCGACATACTTTTTCCTGGGGTGAGAAAATATGGGGTAAATAAAAACTTTAACCTCGCAGACATTGGCGAGGAATGATTTCACGATGTTGTGTTCATATCGAATTTGATTTTCTAATAATTTACACAGAGTTCATTGCATGCATGGTTTCACCCTGCAAGCTTGTGGAAATTATTACAACAGCAACAAACGGACAGCTTATTTTTCCTGCCAAGTGAACATTAAGTAGTTCGATAGAATTCTTGTGACACTTCGTAAGAGTTATAAGAATCTTGAATGTTGTGTCAAATTGAGAACATATAGCAAATCATTGATTATTTCATATCTTTATCATAATTGAAGTCTGATTTTTTGATATTCAATATTTAGGATGTTCAAGTGAGCTGAAAATCTTGGAGATTCACATGTGATAACCCTCACGGAAATAGGGCGCAATTAGGGTGCATTTAAGGCGCAAATGGGGCGCATGAATTGAGACAACTAGGGCGCAGTTGGGGCGCAATTGGGGCGCGCGCCCTATCTGCGCCCCCAACTTTGCCATTAGACTCAATATGGCTAGGGCGCAAATTAGGGCGCGTTCCAAATATGTTAATTGCGCCTTATATGCGCCCTATTAGAGAATGGGGCGCAGTCTTAGGGCGCAGTTGGGGCGCAGAAAAGGCGCAGTTGGGGCGCGATTAGGGCGCACTCTCAGAATAATAGCATGAATGTTGTACTGATAGGGCGCAGTTAGGGCGCATTTGGGGCGCAGTTAGGGCGCAATTAGAGCGCAGTTAGGGAACAGAACAGTATACATGCCATGCTAACCATGTTCTACCCTCAGTAAATAAAGTTTATCTATCTATCCATCATGTACATAAATTGAAGATATAAGGTGAAAGATGATTATTGGCATCTAACTAGTCTAAATAAATCTAATTTTGCTGTGCAGGTACATATTATTTTCATCTACATGTACAATGTGCATTCATGGTTATAATTACATTTATTAGAAAATATATGTGCATGTACTACAGTCAGCTGTTGTGGAATTGGTACATTAGGTCATCTGACACTGTCGCTCACTTTTTCTTGAGTTTTTTTCTTCAAATTACTTCTACACATACCTGAAACCCTTTACATCATCCACTATCCACAAAACAGAGGTATAACACTCATCAAAATCTTGTTAAATGGGCATGAAATCTTCAAATTCAAAATGGTTCTTTGAAAACCAATATGTCTGCCTTTCTTTTGTTAATATCAGCCAATAAGATAAAGGTCATGTGACAGTTTTGACTAATCAGAAAACATGCTATTGTGCAGATAATAGGGCGCAGATAGGGCGCAGTTGGGGCGCAATTAGGGCGCACTCTGAGAATAATAGCATGAATGATCATGTACATGTACTGGTAGGGCGCAGTCGGGGCGCAGATAAGGAGCAATAGCTTCTTCAAGTAAAAGTCAGATTTTTTTGTTGAAATAATGTTATTAAATTTAGTATGAAAGTCCAAATTTTACATTAATGAATTTATAGCCCAGAATAGTGAAGAAAGCAAACAGTCTGAATTTTTGGGAAAAACTTTTTTTTACTAAGACATGCATGCACATGTCTTTAAAATGACACACATGCATATGTGATTACTAGCTAAATGAATGTTGGTGAAAAAAGTTGAGAAGGCACAAGTATACATGTAGGGTTCACTCTGAATTTTAGATAAAATGGTTATGTCCAGAGGGCGCATTTAGGGCGCAGTCTGAGTTCTCGAAAAAGTAGTTATGTCCACAGGGCGCAGATAGGGCGCAGCTGAAGTTTGGAGAAAACATCAATGTCCACAGGGCGCAAGTAGGGCGCAGTCTGAATATCAGAGAAAATTTCAAACTAAATAAGGCGCAGTTAGGGCGCGCGCCCTATCTCTAGCTTCTAGGGCGCATTCCTGAAGGGCGCAGCAGGGTGGATGGGATGAAGAAATGGGGCGCAATTAGGGCGCAGTAGATAGACAAGGCGCAAGTAGGGCGCAGATGGGGCGCGCGCCCTATTTCCGTGAGGGAACCGTTACTCCCCTTTTGTGGTTACTCTCCTGCTTTTGGAGACAATAATCCGGCCTTTGGATAAAGTTTGCGAAAACATTACACCCTCGGACATGGATCTTTCGATTTCAATGTAAGTACAACATGGGACCAGATCGTATCATATTTATTAACTGCTTGAGATCTTATAGAATGTAACTAGCACAATCTTATCGGTGGAATTGGTGTCTTAAATTATGAAAAAGCGCTTACAAAAAGTAACTGGTATCGGACACCATCGGCGTTGTTTCAGCGAAGTCATTTTCGCTCTAAAATATGTTTTTGGAGGCTATTCGAGCAGTTAATCTCAAGAATATTATAATCCAGAAGGATTAAGAACAAAAACTGGGCTGAAGCTGGCATATTTTTCACAAAATTACGTGTATAATATTTTGAGCTGACAACTCCCACTTTTGGACACTGACAACTCCAGATTGCATGTCTGGTATTTAAAATACGATGATAAAGTTAAGTAGGTTATTTAAGTTTAAGTTTTGCAAATGATAGGCCTGAATGTAGTATTTTCCACTTCCAGTGATGAAGAACAGTCACAAGGTTCGAGCATTCTTAAAGGTGAAAAAAGAAAGCGAAGAGGAAGTCGATGGACTAAACGTAAATTTCGCAGACCGTCGCAGGTGACAACCCCCATTAGACCAACAACAGATTTCATAGATGATACTAAGTACATTTGTGCTCCGAAAAAGAGAAAACTAAACGCAATATGGAAACCCCGTGCGCATCGAGGAGTACTCATAGAACACAATGAACGGCCCGATACGACGATCCGATCACTTGGAAATATTGACGAACGAACAGATGATCTCGGAGACTACATCGCAGACATGATCATAAAACTGAAAGAAGCCAAATGCTTATTCGAGTTTAGGTGTTTCTGCAAGCTTCTTGCTGAAGGGAAGTATCCAACAGATAACATAGCTTTTAGACTATTCCTAGAAACAGCTAGATGGTTTTCGTTGGAAACCACGTCTGAGATGTCTTATTGGGAGGATATGATGAAGTTCTGGAAGGTTGGATATCGCCTAATGAAGGACAAGTTTTTGTTATTTATGGGAGGGATGAAAAGTCTCGGGTCCGTCGTATCAGGCGAAGAAACACGAGGCAATTTTAACCCAGAGGAGTCCAAGATCAATTTTGCCGTTCCATCCCATCCATAATAAGGAACTTCAATCAGGCCCAATTTCCCAAATCTCGGCATCCTGGAATTATTGAACAATCTGACACTGTCTGTGGTCAGGGATACAAATGGGGACCAAAAAGACTACATCATAGGAGTAGATGGGGAAAAAGTTGTTCAGGGTGTAGATGAAAACGGAGGCGACATAGATCTTTTTGGCCATGAGACGCATACCCCATTTTCGGACTCTAAAGCAGCCTGTAAAACAGAACTACTCCTTGTTGACAAAACGATTGAAAAGTTGGAACCGTTTTTGAACGAGTCAACCGAGGATATTCCAGAAATCCAGGGAAATGAGATTGTAAAAGATCTCCATGACGTGGTAAAAAATTTGGGCTACAGACTGAAAGATACTCGTGAGTTTCGCCATCAACAGCAGAATTACAAGAGAAAGGACAGAAATCCTCTGGAGAAAACCAGTATGCTTATGCGATAAGTATGATTCGTTCTGTTATCCACCAAGCAGACGAGGCAGTGACCAAGACCATAGATAACATATCGCATATCTGTCGCGGTAGCAGTATCTTGAGTGGTTCTTCATCTTACGTAACTTCTCCAACAGTCTTGCGAGGAGCACAACAAAACTGGATCGGACTGAAATCTCCCAAAAACCTTCCGCAGGACTTGAAAATAAATCAATACATACAACAAAGAAGTGAGGAGTGTCCTTTCTCTTGTAATTTTTCCATCCCCTTCTGCTGTTTATGGCGAAACTCACGAGTATCTTTCAGTCTGTCGCCCAAATTTTTTACCACGTCATGGAGATCTTTTACAATCTCATTTCCCTGGATTTCTGGAATATCCTCGGTTGACTCGTTCAAAAACGGTTCCAACTTTTCAATCGTTTTGTCAACAAGGAGTAGTTCTGTTTTACAGGCTGCTTTAGAGTCCGAAAATGGGGTATGCGTCTCATGGCCAAAAAGATCTATGTCGCCTCCGTTTTCATCTACACTCTGAACAACTTTTTTCCCATCTACTCCTATGATGTAGTCTTTTTGGTCCCCATTTGTATCCCTGACCACAGACAGTGATTGGGAAATTGGGCCTGATTGAAGTTCCTTATTATGGATGGGGATGGAACGGCAAAATTGATCTTGGACTCCTCTGGGTTAAAATTGCCTCGTGTTTCTTCGCCTGATACGACGGACCCGAGACTTTTCATCCCTCCCATAAATAACAAAAACTTGTCCTTCATTAGGCGATATCCAACCTTCCAGAACTTCATCGTATCCTCCCAATAAGACATCTCAGACGTGGTTTCCAATGAAAGCCATCTAGCTGTTTCTAGGAATAGTCTAAAAGCTATATGTTATCTGTTGGATACTTCCCTTCAGCAAGAAGCTTGCAGAAACACCTAAACTCGAATAAGCATTTGGCTTCTTTCAGTTTTATGATCATGTCTGCGATGTAGTCTCCGAGATCATCTGTTCGTTCGTCAATATTTCCAAGTGATCGGATCGTCGTATCGGGCCGTTCATTGTGTTCTATGAGTACTCCTCGATGCGCACGGGGTTTCCATATTGCGTTTAGTTTTCTCTTTTTCGGAGCACAAATGTACTTAGTATCATCTATGAAGTCTGTTGTTGGTCTAATGGGGGTTGTCACCTGCGACGGTCTGCGAAATTTACGTTTAATCCACCGACTTCCTCTTCGCTTTCTTTTTTCACCTTTAAGAATGCTCGAACCTTGTGACTGTTCTTCATCACTGGAAGTGGAAAATACTACATTCAGGCCTATCATTTGCAAAACTTAAACTTAAATAACCTACTTAACTTTATCATCGTATTTTAAAAACCAGACATGCAATCTGGAGTTGTCAGTGTCCAAAAGTGGGAGTTGTCAGCTCAAAATATTATACACGTAATTTTGTGAAAGATACGCCAGCTTCAGCCCAGTTTTTGTTCTTAATCCTTCTGGATTATAATATTCTTGAGATTAACTGCTCGAATAGCCTCCAAAAACATATTTTAGCGCGAAAATGACTTCGCTCAAACAACGCCGATGGTGTCCGATACCGGTTACTTTTTGTAAGCGCTTTTTCATAATTTAAGACATCAATTCCACCGATAAGATTGTGCTAGTTACATTCTATAAGATCTCAAGCAGTTAATAAATATGATACGATCTGGTCCCATGGCGTACTTACATTGAAACCGAATGATCCATGTCCGAGGGTGTAATGTTTTCGCAAAATCTATCCAAAGGCCGGATTATTGTCTCCAAAAGCAGGAGAGTAACCACAAAAGGGGAGTAACGGTTATCACATGTGAAATAGGCCCATTTCGCTTGATAGCTGCGATGTAAAAGACCGACTGGGGTTAAAAAACATCGTCTTTATTTTTTTTTATTTTTTTTTTAAATTATGTGAAGTCTGGCATCCTACCTAGACTATCAGCCGGAAATGAACACCCCACATGACAATGTGGGGGGACTGCCACCCAAAAACAGAGGTGGAAATAGAGAGGTCAATACCCGCCTAATGGATTGAGGGATGACGTCTGTAATAAGATAGAAGGCACTGCAGTGACCGAAGTAGAATGCGACCATAATGATTAAGGTCCTGCATAGAAAAAGACAAGTCCTACTAGTTGATGACCAAACAACTAATGCCCACGTCTAAAACTGATCCAACGGTCTATACGGGACGAAGCACTTGAAGGAGAGCCATAAACTTGACAGCACCAGCTACAAAGTGTCACACTCTGTAACCATAAGGCTTACATCAATTTGAATGAAGCATGAGACTTACTTTCTCTCCGTGCTCGAACAACAGTTGAAAAATGAACTTCCTGTGATCGAACCACAAGGGGCACCACCGTAAGTAAACCGCGATGTGAACGGTCCAAGCGATGGGGGTAAACCCGCGATAAAGACGCATCGCCGAATCGTCCTATTAGCCGTATGAGAAAAACGACGTAATGCGAAACGCGAATGGCGTTGCTTAAAACGTAGTGATTTTCCCAAATCTTACAAATCAGTTCAAATTAATTGTACATATACGCTCACGAAAGAGCAGGGTAAAACCTTAGAAATGTACGAGAAAAACGACGTTGAGGGGAACAGAAACGTTAGAGAAGATGAATCTGAAAACTGTAGTCAAAACTGGAATTTTTTTTTTTTTTTTTTTTTTCACAGTGGAGTACGAAACAAAACAGTCGTAGTCTGCGAGACTTGTAATGAGATTTGAAATGCATCTAGGAGATGAACACCATCATTGTTCCCAGCGTTAAACGAGAGTGTTATTCCGAGGAAGTAACCTCCCTGACAATCAACACCAAGAAACTTCCGCGTAAACTAGGAAGATCTTAAATAAGATTAAAAATTTCCCGAAGAGAGCCAACATGTTGATGTCTCTCGCCGGTAGATGAACTAAAAGGTCTTAAATGTCACAAATTGAATTGACCAACCAAAACAATGTTCAAACTAGACTCGCCCCCTTATTAGAGGTCCACTGCACATAAAACCTCAAATGGAATAGAATAAATTATCCGGTTTTTAAATAGACAAGCTCAGCTTAATCTCCGTGGCGCAAACGGAAGCGCCCAGCTGTCTTACCTTAATAAAGCTAAGGATGAAATAAATGCTGTAGACCAAAAGATGTTTGGACGAGGCTATCTAGGAGAAAAATATTGCTAAAGAGCAGTCTGTGGTTCTTCTTACAAGGCTGTATCCGATAAACTCGGACGCAAGTAACTTACAAAGAACAAGAAGACCGCCGGATGGAACAGACTTACGATGATTGAGAAACTTCAGGCCTGATCCAACCCGACCACGGACAGGGTAAAGATCAATAAATACCCCACGTGTCGAACGAGAGCAATTCTAAAGACTTCTCGGAGAAATAAACCTCAAGCAAATAATCATAATTTCTCAGAAAAGGAAAATAAGATTAAAGCTCAACCCAATTTGAATTTTACATCTAATTCAATACAGCGATGGGAAAAGTTGGATGTGACAAATGAATACATCACAATGCAATATTTACTAACAGAAAAATGTGATCCAAAGAATAGCACAATTTCTTAATAAACATCTCGTGATCTCTATTGCTGTTCAACACACTCTTGATTACACAAAGAGAGTAATAAGATAGCTCATTAATATTTAACAAAGAGCCATAGTGTATAGCTTTTGGCTTGTAATGACGAAGACAAACGCAACAACAACAACACGTAAACACAAAGACAGAGAAAAAACTCTGCAAGTTTCCTCTTGTTTTCTTTTTATCACAATGATATCCAATAAACGGAAATTATAACACTTGATAAAACAAGAGATTAAATTCTGGTAGGAGCAAACGAACTGCATGCACAGAAGCAAACCTCCCACAATTGGAAAAAGTCGGCAACACAAGAACAAATGACAGACTGCAAACTTTTACTCTGCAGCCTGTAATAATCAGAAGTCATAATACTTTGAAGCATTTTTATTCCGTGAAGACAAAACTGTTACCTTCAGTCCGACACTGTAAACATTCTGCCAAGCAGCTGTGAACACAAACGCGACGATCCGAAACACGGGACGAGAATATACGTCGCAAATGGAGGTCGTAAATCCGTAATGCGAACATCCAAAGCCGAGAAGAAACGCCCTTCCATAAAATGAGAGGCGGTTTTCTTTAGATAAAATAGCAGTGGAAGATTTAAATCGTAAAGGAGATACAGAACGATTTTTATTCCTAATGTAAGAAACAGCCAGAGAATGACCAAATGACAAAGGAGTCGGCGAAGTACACGCGGTGAGATCAAATTCTTTTGTCCGACGGGGACAATGGAGTGATCCGACCGCCATGACCTGGCCATTGTCTGACTGAACAAAGAAACCGGTTTCCCCGACAATGCTATACCAGAGAAAGCTAGCCTTTCAAGTACATTCTGGCTAACTCCCCATAGGACGGTCCACTACGGGAAATATTACCAGACACAGAAGAATGTGCCGGACTTTTCAATTTTAGGAGTACAAATCCAAAACGGAACCCCTATAATTTTAATGTCGTTCACTAAGACAATTTCAAAAACGCGTCTATCGACCTCCGATAGAACGAGGTTTTCAGTAGCATGCAGTAGGCAAGACCTACGTGCATAAGCATAATTTTTCCAAGTACAAGAATCCCAAAAATTCACCCATGTGTTATTTCGATAGCATAATTTATCTTTACACGCGAAACAACGTGAGTGGGCGTCAAGCGTGTCGAAACTCGCCCACACGATTGAAGGAATGGGAACAGAATACTCAGACATTATTTACGAAAGGAAATATTTCGAAAATAAACTTTGAACAACAACAACTTGTATGACAACAACAACATGTATTGCAATCAAACTCCCTGACATGTACCACTGGAGGTACAAACGAGGAAGAGTATGGTGGGAGCTGGCTTTTATATCCAGGCTGAGCAGGAGAGCTCCCCTAAAGGGAGACTATTCCCTGGGGGAGGATAACTCCCCAGGAGAGAGTAGGGAGAGCTCCCCTGAAGGGAGATGACTCCCTGGGGAGGATAACTCCCCAGGGGAGATAACTTTTGGTTTTAAACTGGCGTTTAACGTTTGTATTGTATATCTCTGCCGGAGATCAAGGCATAAATCAAAGCAGGTGTCGGTTTGGGCAAAGTAGTGTGGGCCTCTTTAGACAAATTGATGTCTTTGAGCGCAAGTTGCTGTGCCTTGGCGCAAATTACTGTGTCTTACATGGAGCAAAGTGGTCTATCTTTTGGAGCAAATTCGTGTGTCATTGGGCGAAATTGGTGTCCTTTGGAGCAAATTTTGGTGTAGTTGGGGGCAAATTGGTTTCTTTTGAATCAAACTGGTGTGTCTTTGGAGCAAATTGGAGTGTCTTTGGGGAACATTGGTGTGTCGTTTGGAGCAAATTGGCGTGGCTTGGAGCAAATTGGTGTATATTTGAAGGGAAAATTGGTGCGCCTTTTGGAGCAAATTGATGTGGTCATTTACGGTAAACTGATGTCTTGGTGCAGATTGGTGTGTCTGACAAAAAAAATGGAGTCTCTTGGAGCAAATTGGTGTCTTTTGGGAGAAAATTACCTGTCTTTTGGAGCATATTGGTGTCTTTTGCAACAAGTTGGTGTGTCTTTTGGAGCAAATTGATGTCACTTTGGGACAAATTGATGTCTTTTGGAGTAAACTGGTGTATTGGGTCATATTAATCTTTGGGAGCAAATTGGTATCCTCGGGGCAAATTCATGTGTCAAACGGATGTGTCTTTCAAGAGAAATTTGGGGGAAAGTTGGTGTGTCTTTTGAAGCAAATAGATGTCTTTTAAAGAAAATTGGTGTCTTTGGGGGCAATAGGACAAATCTGGTTGTCCCAAAGACGTACCAATTTGCTCAAAAAGACACAATTTTCCCCCAAAGGCACAGTAATTTTCTCCAAAATACACCAATTTGCTACAAAAACCTAACCAAATTGCCCATGAAGACATGCCAATTTTCCCGCAGGACATACCTGTTTGCCCCAAAGATACACCAATTTGTCCACTAAGACACACCAATTCACCCCCGACGCACAATTTGCTCCAAAACAAAAAACAGCCATTTACATATATTATAGAGTGTGAGATTATCGTAGTGAGAGAAATGTGCAGCTACAAAAGAAATAAAAGTATAAAACAATACCTAAGATATGTTAAATTTAATCTGTTTACATGTTATAGGCCACATGTCAAGGAGCATAAAAAATGCTTGGTACAATAGAAATACATATTCTCCAAATAAATAAAACCACCCCTTCCCACCTTCTGTCCCCTATTGTTATCAACAAACAGTTTGATAGCCGGGAGGAGCTGATGTCTCTGTAATCCGTCTTGAAAAATCAGTGATGTATTCAAAAACGTTTGTAGCGTGTGGCTCACGTTACCCGTACGCTTGGAAAATTCAATCACCTGTTGATTTTTTAAGATGAATTACTGAGATATCCTGACTGTACCTAACTGATTGGTGAACTTGATAAACAGAGGGGACCGAAAATGGGAAGGGGTTGTTTTATAGCTGGATAGAGCCATACCATTCATGTCGGTCACGGTAAGTGGTCCGAACCTGACATAACATGAGGTAGCACTACAAGGTGCAACAACCCCTCAGCCAGACAATTTCAGTCACTGTATATTGGTACACATGGATGGAAAATGCACATGTGAAAAAAACTGAAAGATTTGGTTGAATGCATAAGATGACTTTGCAGTGGCGTGTAAAAGATTACAATATGTTGCAATTCAGTGTGGGATGTTGGATGCATTGAGTTATAGATGTGATAATAATTTGACTTAATTGAAAGTGAGTGAATAGAATTTAACGCCGCTTTCAACAATATTTCAGCTATATCACGACGAACCAACTAAGCACCACCCAGCCCAGTTGTGTTCCTGCTACTTCAAAGAAGAAATGTTTGAAGCAGCATGGAACCAGACGCCCTCCATCCACCCTATAAAACACTGAGGACAGCGCACAAGACCCAGACAGGACGCTTACATGGTGCAATAAAGACAAGTGATATCACAGTGAGTGCTAGACATCACATTATCAAGTTCCTGTTGCGTCTCAGCAAAATGCATTGAAGCAACAGGAACCTGAACCCACCCAATCACCTGTGACTTAATTGAAAGTCTCTAGCTGAAGCAGTTTCGCTTCTATCGCATTCACATCGTCATGATGTTGCCATGGAAAATACAAAAATAATCGCAATGCACCGAAATTCATTAAGTGTGTGACTGACCATCCAACAATGCTACCTAGCAAATTGGAATATCTAGCTGCAACGGTTAGGCTTTTATCGCGTTCACGAGAACTGTTGATGACTGATGACCAGACGGACGACTGGACATACATACCGACAACAGGACCCCACAGCCTAATAGGCCGAGGGGTAAAAACTGAGTGAATACGGTGCATGGCTGAGTGACATGAAGGCATGAACACTTCAGGCTAATTAATATGCTGTGTGACAAGCAAAGGCACAAGCTTATTATCTAGTCTATACATATGAATAAATGAATCTGCAACGTAGGCTATTGATCTACATAAATAGAATGGACCATCCTCATGAGAGTATACGTACACTAAAAATCTTATGTACCGTACATTGGAATCGAAGGCACTCGCAAACATATAGGATTCATTAATCACATATCCTGGGAAGTAAAGAAATAAATCGAGTATACACTGGGTAATAAGCTATACCCTATATTATCCCAAAAGCAAATTTGTATTCAATATCAGGATTGTGATTGGTTGAATGGTCGGGTCATATAAAGTGACCCTGAATAATGTCTTGAGGGTATACAAGAGGCACATGCAAATGATTCGAGTGCGATTGGAAATGATGGTCATGTCTCGAAACTAAAGCCGACGATTTCTAAATATATATGGAATAACTTTTACCCACTCGTCAAGATTTAATGGAAGAAAGTCTCGGTGCATCGTTTTCACTGAAGTTTCCGACATATAACTCACCAAAAGTTGTCAATTGTTACAAAAATATGTCAGTTTCCGAATGAAAGCAGATTGAAATGGATGGATGTTGCATGTGTTGTGGCACCTTACTCCACGCGCAGTACGAAACGCCGAACATATCGTTACCAAAAGACCCACTGCACTGTCCGTTGTTATGTTTGCTCTAAATGATAGACCATGCAGAATTTATCAATAATTTTGCTACACTAAGATTAGTAGGCTTGAGCGGTAATAAATTTGGCTGAGCGTACTTTCCATACTTCCTGGGGAAAACCTGAATGACTAATAAAAGAGGGTATAAACAGCCGCCAAATTTCCACATGTTGGTACCATGTGGTAACTGAATGGCAACCACAAGGAAGGGCCCCTGAACAGTACACCTCAGTACATTACCAGTCAGTAATGACCAGTATCCACACAGTACCCCTCAGTAACTGGTCAGTACTGATTGGATACTGTACAGTAATGCAAGGAACAGGACTGAACAGTACAGTAACCGAACAGTACCATGCAGTACTGCTCATGCAGTTACCTCTTAAAACCAGGCTGTTGCTAACTAACATGTTCTGCTCAGTTCAGTGCAGTTCTGAGCTGTGATTACCACAGAGTAACTGTTCAGTTACAGATCTGGACTTTACATGTCTCTGAAAAATTGCCTGTTAAATTAAACCATGCAGAGAGGAGAAAATGAAATTTTGTTGGCCGATAGCGATGAAATAAAAAAAAATTATTACGCTGATTATTTGTATATATATGTATAAGCATTAATGATAATTTTAATGTGTATTCCACAAATATATGTAATAATACTGTCATGGTAACATCCATGTAGATAATATATGCATCTATACTAAAAATCATTACGTATCTGTGGTTTACATATATAGTAGAGATTCAATGAAAATGAGAAAAATACAGAAACAAAATCATTAATGTTCAATATATAGAATCACATTAAATTGATAATTTACTATTACATTTTACATAATACCATTCACTATCACAGTAATAAAACATTTAAAATATTTACAATTTAATATCACTTCTCATGCATTTTTTTCTAAAAGTCTGGAAGGGGAGGGAAGAGACTAACAGGTACCCTGTACCATATTTCTTACTTGTGCTAAAAGTACAAGAGAGTCACCGGGAAACATAATTGGTCAGCCATACAGACAGATGGATGGACATACACAGACGACAATAGCCCCGTCAAAACATATCATAACGAAAAATAAAATACAGTTCCAGGCTATTTTATCACATGCTTGTTGGCAGAACCTGAGAAAACATTTAATATATATATGCCATAAATAATTAATACATAGTAAAAGACTACCAAAGAAAATGTAAATCTGTATAAAAATACATATGTTAACAAGTATTGTTTGAATACATGGCATGATCTCAATAATAATGGGGGAGTGGGTATAACCCGCCTACAACTTGGGAAGACTTGGGATGTCAAACAGTTACATGGAACAGTTATACTCATGAACTTTGGATAATTTGGGATTTATTACAGTAAAACCTCTAATAATTCAATCACAGGAGGTAAAGTTTCTTCAATGGAAGAGGAAGTTTGATAAAAGGGTCCACAATTATCCTGTAGATAATTCATTATCTTCATTATTTTAATGATAATGTAGGATGATCAGGGTTACCAATATTCTTAGAGTGGGACTGATTGAATTTCTGTCCACAAAATTGGGGGTGATTGAATTTTAATAGGGTGATTGAATAATTCGAGGATTTACCATATTTCGACCTACTTTAACAAAGGTATAATTTTTACAGTGAAAATCCCCTTTTTCTGACATTGAACATTCTCTTTCCGGCAGAATGACCCCCCCCCCCCACTGACATGCCCTTTTGCACATCATCCACCTCATTCAAACTACACTTGTTCCTCATTATAATGCTGAAGTCAGTCACACTGTAATGAGTCTTCAGAACAGCAGTAAATATATTACAGCTATATTCTGGGGGACATATCAGTGGTAGTGCTATGTTATGTGGTAACTCTGTAGATATCCTGGTTACAGGCCGGCCTGAACACCACTGACACCTGTGTATCAAATATAAATTTTACCTTTAAAATTGAGACCTACATACCATATATTAATGGGTACAAGATGAAATATTAAATCCATTTGCCATAAACTCGATGCTGTTCTACGTCGCCTCTGACTCTGAACATTTAACAATATCAAACTTGGGTACTTGTATGAAACACAGCTTTTGGGGCAGAATTAAAGACATGGTAGGGTTTGATATGATTTAAGTGTGTACCTCGACCTAAGACTGACCATTAGCTTTGACCTTGCTCCAATTAGGTCAGGTCACAGTGAGATTGACCTTATTAAGTGCATTTCCATGGTCTTAGGAGGCATTAGGACATGTTTTTGCCAATTTTGAGGTTTATATGTCACCTAAGTAGGTCAAATTTCCATCAAAAGTAGGTCAGCTCAGAACTTGCTGGTAACAGTCCCCTAATGCACGTTCATGCCAAAAATCAAGGTTCTAATGTCAATGGTTCTCCTTATTTTGCCGAAGAAAGGATTCAGATGGAGTCACTGAATCGCTCATTACCGGACAATTTGCAAATGAGAGCCTACTTCGTAGGAAAATACATTTTTGGCTTTACTAATGTAACACCTAATATGTTGTCGTAACTTCCTTCTCCCATTGAAATACCTGGTAAATTATGTTTTAAAGACAGTATCAAGCACAGAGTACATCTACCATCGAAACTGTAAGCCTTTCCTGCAGAGTAGATCAATTTCTTGTGTGCCCTTACAGAAATTTAAGGTTGCAACTAGCTAACACAAGCTTACCTTAAGCTAACATGCCTCCAGCAAGCTTGCGCCACCTTGCGGCAAGCTAGCGCAAGACTGCAGCAAGTTTGTGCCGGCTCGCAGCAAGCTGACACAAGACTGCAGCAAGCTTGTGCAAGCTAACAATATAGATCTGCCAAGGACTGTGAGCATGCACCTTGGCATGGCAAGCTAGCGCATGCCTGCAATATTTTCAGGCAAGCTAGCAAGATTACCATATTTTAGGCAACCAACAGTATATACTGAACTAATTGGCGAGCTTGCGCAAGCTCGCACCAAGGGCAGGAAGTACATACTATAATATAGCAGATGGTTTTCATTTAATGCCCAGCATGGGACCACTGGTATCCATGGGAACCAGCTCTCTCCAACAAGGGTGTAATATCAGATGACCAACATTCAAATTCAGAGTTCAACTGGTCTTCAACAGGTCAAGACACTTTTCAGTTTGGCTGTTTGGTTTTCTTCTCTCCATTGAAACTACATGTAGTGTAGTTTCCAATGCACATGGTGGATAGTTCTAAGTACCATGCTTAATTCAGTTACAATGAGTTTAGGAAACCAACATTCAAGCTGACAGAACCATGGAGACATAGGTTACTTTCAGTGTAGGAAAAGCCAAGTTTTATAGATTGACCTCAGTATACACTTGCAAGTACTGCACGTCAAGAAGTTGGACATGTTGGAAAGGACAAAAATGTTTAGCTTGCTGCCAAGCTCAAGGTGAGAGAATACTGCCTTAAATCATCAATTAATGTACAATGTATTTATAGTTTAGTTTGGGGACTGAATACAGTTCATATTGAAAGCAGTATGGATCCAGGATCAAGCATGTGCAGACTGATATATTGTTCACAAGTAACTTATTCAGCCTGTAGGCCTATGTCAGATTATTCATTAATTCATTAATGCAGCAAGAACACATTTGCAAAAAATGCACACATGTACAGTACTATACTAATGTTACTAATGTCCATATAATACAAATGGGCCCAGACAAAAAATCTGCCTTGAAAATCTGTTGAAAACTTTTTTTTTATTTGAATTTATCTATTTTCATAGCTAGAATTTACATCCTGG
The DNA here is from genome assembly GCA_036873755.1 of Hanleya hanleyi. NCBI lineage: Eukaryota > Metazoa > Mollusca > Polyplacophora > Lepidopleurida > Hanleyidae > Hanleya > Hanleya hanleyi. The sequence continues at coordinate 9,300 of JAVTVY010001777.1, read as the reverse complement.
GATGAAATTCCAGTCAACAGACTATACATGCATGATACAACCAGGGATACAGAATGAGATCAAAATGCCAGAGAAAATTAAATTAAACTCAGACCATTGCCAAATTTCTAAAGGTATGCCTTTTTCTGATCAGAATCTTTAATTATTATAGTAAAGATAAACTTTTGTGATTTGTAGGATAAGAATTAAACATTTTTATATAAAAATTATTTTAAAAATGCTTCAATGTTATGAATCATGGTACATGTAGGCCTACATTTCAACTCCAGGCCAACATGCGAGCTCGCAGGCCTGGAAATGCATTGTTTTGGCGAGCTTGCGCAAGCCGTCTGCGAGCTAGCGCAAGCTGGCTGCAAAGTTATACAAGCTAGCCGCAAGCTTGCGCTAGCTTGCAGGTTTGAGTAGGTTAGGTAAGCGTCTGCTAGCTTGCAGCTAAGTTGCGCTAGGTTGCAGCTAAGTTGCGCAAGGTTGCGGCAAAGTTGCACTAGGTTGCAGAATCACCAATTGCAAGCTTGCAATGTTTCAAATGTGAGCTAGTGGCAAGCTCAAGGCAAGCTAGTGGCCAGCTAACCATGTTAGCTAACAACAGACACACAATGTGAGCTTGCTGCAACCTTAAATTTCTGTAAGGGTGATCATCGTTGCTATGAACTTTTCACTGTGACCTGGGATTTCTTATACATCTCTCGTAGCTGCTTTTTCCTTTCATTCTTACACCCTGAAATGAAGAAGACATTCATATGATCATTTCTTTGATAGGCATTTATCATATTAATTACCAATTATCATATCACAGTGAGCAGGTGGTCTATACGGTGAGTGAGTATGGTTTAATGTAGCTTTCAAATACAGTCACATCACGGCGTTTGGGACCTATTCCTTTTTACACCCAGGAACCCTATGGGTGGGGTCCTATTCTTTTTCACACCCAGGCGCCCCACGGATGCCTCAGTTAGCCCCCTTTTACGACAAGCTGTCTGAGGAGCTGCGGCCTATTCTTACCATGACCTGGGGTACATGTGCACAACGACATCCCGGGTCAACCCCGGGCTCTTAGGACCCCCTATTGTTCATCTACATGTCCATTCATATCTAGATCTGCTCAGAATTACTGAGATATTAATGTGTTGATACAGTTCATACTTCATGTAAGGATCACGAGACAATGCTTACAATAGCCAAGTCTGCGGACAACAATATGTCTAGACTTGAGCCTTTTCAGCTGCACAAAGACTCAGACAATAGCTTCCTATATGAAGTATCTACCGCTGATACCCTAAGCTGCAATGTGTGGGCTGCGAGCCTTCATTGTATCACACTCTGCAAGCATAGGATAATCTAGATGTGTATCATGTGGATTAAGTGGTACCTGGCACATTTTGGGCTCACTCACATGATGATTTATTTTGTCCAATCTCCACTAACAAGCCCCACCAACAAATTTTGACCTCCAGCCACTTTTTTTTTTTTTTTTCACACAAGCCATTTTCACATAAAAGGACACCTGGATGGGTTTTTCTAAGATGTATTCTTTAAACCAGCTTCTGACGGCCCCTCACACATTTTCCTTTTCAGCTGGTTGAAGATTTGTTTCCTGCAAAATCAGAGTTGCAGTATTTGATTTCGAGCATATGCTGTAAATGCTGCCATTTGCTTCAGTTTGAATAAAATAGCACGCCGGATTCTGATTGTGGTGGAAAATCAGACAGTATTCACCGACGATTTTCACTGAAAATTTCTGATCGCATTTATGTTGAAATGAAGTACTCACGGCTTACGGTCACTGTCCAATAGGATGTCATATCCGTACATCTCAAAACAGTGCTTGTCATTAATCATGACCTTCTGAACACTCTGCAAACTGTCGAATCACAGTTGCTGTGTGAGGCACGTGGCTAAATTTTGAATTTTTTATTTAGATACGAACATGCAAGCTCTCGGTGATGCTGCGTGTTATCCCACAACTGCATCATAAGTTATAATGACTATTTTTAAACAATGGCCTTTGATTGGTCATATCAGTTGGTCATGCAGTTCGAGATGTGTGACAATTATACTCATGAGTGTTGCTTGAAATACCCACTCGGTGCGAGTACTCTCAGTGCATTTGCCCTCATTGAGTGGACTGATATTTTTTAATGTGTAACTTAGTCAGCAAAGAGCCGGAGCACTAACATTCTTGTAACACCTGACTCGATATAAACAATTAGTGAACTGTATATTGCATTGTAATGTGTGACATATGCTTGGAGAATTCTTGCCCGCCCTAAAAGATTATCTCACCTAGGAATGAGTTGTTCAGCGTTTCTGTCGCGCTGACTGTACCATCTATTTGGATACTTCCATCCTCGGTCAACACGGCCCCATCGTCCCACAGTAAGTCAAATCCTCCGATCGTCTTCTCTTTACCTGTTAATCTGAATTCATCATACATCATTGAGTTTCAGCTTTAATACAGTGACTGAAAGCAGAAACAAGTATTATCCTGACCAAGTTTTACAGCTTTCTGACCAAAAATATTTTGGATTTTTGTTCAGTGTCAGGTCACTCTATCTGACCCCACAGCTTTACTGATGAAGTTTCAGGGAAATCCGTCCAGCTATCATAAGCTGAGGAGCTGAATAACAAAATACGTAGCTGAAGTAGCCCAAAAGCAGGCCTTCAATTGGCTCACAGTGAAAATATAGGAGGAAATTTGTCAAAATATAGGAGAAATATAGGAATTTTCTTATCAAAATATAGGAAATCATGGAGTGTAAGATGGGTCACTACTACATTGTATGTTCCAAACTTGGTAGTTTTCTGGTGTTCAATCAAATTCCACTGAATGCAGTCATAGTGGTGGTGATTGAGGAGATGCCCTTCTGCTGCTTGGTTCAACAAAGAGAGATTCAAATGTTGTGGTATTTCGTATTTGCTGATATTAATGTATTCCTAATGTCAATTTGACTCATTTCAGAGCATTGGTGGTGAAAGTTTTCATGTTTTCCAAAAGTTACTGTCCGGAAACAAAATTTTAACTTGGCCCCCAGGTGGCGCCACCAAAAGCCGGATCATCATGAAAAACAATCCCAAGCGAGATCTTGGGGCGAGGTACCCACATACCAAATTTGAAAAGAATCCATTTAGTTTCCCGAAAGTTATTGTCCAGAAACAAAATTTGAACTTGGCCCCCAGGTGGCACCACCTATAGTCGGATTGGCGTGAAAAACAATCCCAAGCGAGATCTTGAGGTGAGGTACCCATACACCAAATTTGAAAAGAATCCATTCAGTTCTTCAAAAGTTATTGTCTGGTAACAAAATCTTAACTTGGCCCCAAGGTGGCGCCACCTATACTCGGATTGGCGTGAAAAACAGTCTGAAGCAAGATCTTGAGTTGCGGTACCCACATACCAAATTTGAAAAAAATCTGTTCAGTTTTCCAGAAGTTAATGTCCAGAAATGAAGTCAAACAATGTCCACAATGTCCACTCTCGACGAGATTGGCGGAAATGGAAAGGCTCTTGGAGTTTGGTCACATTAACGGCAAAATTTACAACTCAAAATTTACCATACAGAATGCAACTGCCAGACAGATGGACAGTGTTGTATCAGAATATAAATCCCTTATATAACAGGCGCACCAATGACAGATGCATATAAATAATGTGAAAATATAACAAGCGTTCTGAGAACCCCAACATCTCGCCTTGCGGGGTCATCCGCCGAAGGTGCAGCAGTATTGAAAGCATACATGTAGAGCAAACAATAAGGTCTGGAATAGGTGATGTGGTACAGACAATAATGTCTGGAATAGATTATCTGGTTACATACAATAACATCAGTCCTATGTGAGATTACTGGCATATAAGTTAATCCCATGTAGGATGGATAGGTCAGTGCCATCGGATTACTGGTGCATAGGGCAGTCCAGTGTGAGATTACTGCTGAATAGGTCAGTCCCATGTGAGATTACTGCTGGATAGGCCAGTCCTGTGTAGGATTACTGCTGCATGGACCAGTCCCGTGTGTTATTACTGATGGATATACCAGTCCCCTGTGGGATTACTGCTGGATAGTCCAGTCCCAAGTGGGATTACTGCTGGATAGGCCAGTCCTGTCTGGGATTACTGCTGGATAGATGAGTCTCGTATGGGATTAATGCTGGATAGGACAGTCCCGTGTAGGATTACTGCTGCATAGGCAGTCCAGTGTGGGATTACTGCTACATACGGCAATCCTGTGTGGGATTACGGCTGGGGAGGCCAGTCCCATGTGGGATTACTGCTGGATAGGCTAAACCCATGTGGGATTACAGTGGGATAGGTCAGTCCCATGTAGAATCATGGCTGTATAGGTCAGTGCCATGTGGGATTACTGCTGCATACTGCAGTCCAGTGTCATATTACTTCTGGATAGGTCAGTCCCATGTAAGATTACTGCTGCACAGGCCAGTCCCGTGTGGAATTACTGCTGGATAGGCCAGTCCCATGTGGGATTACTGCTGGATAGGCCAGTCCGGTCTGGGATTACTGCTGCATAGGTCAGTCCCGTGTGGCATTACTGCTGGATAGGCCAGTGCCATTTGGGATTACTGCTGGATAGGTCAGTCCTGTGTGAGATTACTGCTGGATAGGCCAGTCCCAAATGGGATTACTGCTGGATAGACCAGTTCGGTCTGAGATTACTGCTGGAGAGTTGAGTTCCGTATGGGACTGCTGGATAGGTCAGTCTCGTGTGGCATTACTGCTGGATAGGCCAATGCCATTTGGGAATACAGCTGAAACATGTCCACCAAGTTTTATAATCATCCCACGAAAGGTTCAACAAACTTTCCATGTACAGATCTACATGTAAATTTTTGCCCAACAAAAACCTTATCAATGGAAAGGTACAAAGTCTAAACTGCAATAATTAGGACAAAAATTCATATTTAATGTCATATTTCTTAAATAGCACATGCACATCGTCGAATCACATTGAACTTGAGTAGCAAGTGTCAAACTCATCCAATGAAAGCTGACAGCTTCAGAAAACTTTCCATGTACAGGTGTACATGTATATACATGTACATTATTATTGGCAGATTACTTAGACAAAACCCTCAAAATTTGAACAAAAATTAATATTTCATCTCCTAAATATCACAGGTACATCTTCTAATCATAAGAAACATCTGTACCAAGTTTCATAATCATTCAATGACAGCTGACAACTGCAGCAAACTGTGGTGTACAGATGTACATGTGCACTTCAGCTAAACGCAAAACTCTATCATTTGCCATAATTTGGAGAAATATTAATATTTCATCTCAAAAATAGCACAGGTACATTCTCTAATCATAAGAAACATGTGTACTAAGTTTTGTAATCCTCCAATGAGAGCTGACAACTGCAGCAAACTTACCATGTACATGTACATGTATACATGTAGAGGCCTACATGTACAATTCACCTAAACAGAAAACTCTATCATTTGCCATAATTTAGAGAAAAATTTATATTTCTTCTCAAAAATAGCACAGGTACATCCTCTAATCATAAGAAACATGTGTACCAAGTTTCATAATCATCCAATGACAGCTGACAACTGCAACAAACTTTCTAAGTACAGATGTACATGTGCACTTCAGCTAAACGCAAAACTCTATCATAGGGATTTTAACATTGGAGCCCCCCAGGGGTAGTACCCCTAGGTGGCATACCCACCCCCATATCTTTTTTAATATTTTTTCTAGATTTTTTTTTAATTTACTAAACCAAAAACCTTATCATTTCGAGGCAGGGGACACCATCAACGACAACCGACACCGATGACGACATCCTCTTTCCCCCCTCACAATATCTCCCCTTTACTTCGTAAGGCGAGATAAAAATGCAAATAATACAAAAATTGCACACCTGTTTTCCAAGTCGAGTACATTGAGGAGATCATGAAGGAGGCCACATTTCAGTTCATAATCATCAGGTCCACTGGCCGTCAGTGATGGTGAAGCGTTGATTTCTATCAGCCATCTGTCATAATAAAATACATCCATCTTACACATGGTAAATTTTCCAATACTTCAATCACTTTATTAAAATTCAATCAACCTGTGATTCTAATAACTTTGATCCCCTTCCTCCCTTGGCCCCGATTTCATACTGCAAAACTTCATTCCCTGTAATTGGAATATAAAACACAGGTCTTTGTAACTTTGTAATTTTCCTGCCTGGATAGACATGGTGAAATTAGATGAACTAATTCCCTATATGAAAGATGTTTTCTTTAAACCAGCTTCTGACGGCCCCTCACACATTTTCCTTTTCAGCTGGTTGAAGATTTGTTTCCTGCAAAATCAGAGTTGCAGTATTTGATTTCGAGTATATGCTGTAAATGCTGCCATTTGTTTCAGTTTGGATAAAATAGCACGGGTTCTGTTTGTGACTGGAAAATCAGACAATATTCACCGAACATTTTTACTGAAAATTTGTGATTACATTATGATGAAATGAAGTACTCACGGCTTAAGATCGCTGTCCAACAGGATGTCATATCCATACATCTCGAAACAGTGCTTGTCATTAATCATCACCTTCTGAACACTCTGTAAACTCTTAACGATAATATCATCGATTTGCTTGGACAGTTTTTTCACCTGGGTGCACAGAAGAAAAATAACATAAATATTACCATGTTTTGAGATAACTATCGATTTTGTTTGAAAAAGTTCTATTTGAACCAGGTGGTAATGTCTCAAAAGTTAATTCTATGACAGAATCAAATGTCTAATTCTAATTTTATGAGTCATTATTGTACCACCCTCAGTGTGGTAGCATGTGGCACCCTCAGTGTGATAGCAATTAACACCCTCAGTGTGACAGCATGTGGCACCCTCAATGTGATAGCACGTGGCACCCTCAGTGTGATAGCATGTAACACCCGCAGTGTGGCAGCATCTGGCACCCTCAGAGTGATGGCATGTAACACCCTCAGTGTGATTGCCTGTGACACAATCAGTGTGATAGCACGTGGCACCCTCAGGGTGATAGCATGTGACACCCTCAGTGTGATAGCATGTAACACCTGCAGTGTGGTAGCATCTGGCACCCTCAGAGTGATGGCATGTAACACCCTCAGTGTGATTGCCTGTGACACAATCAGTGTGATAGCATGTGGCACCCTCAGGGTGATAGCATGTGACACCCTCAGTGTGATAGCATGTAACACCTGCAGTGTGGTAGCATCTGGCACTCTCAGAGTGATGGCATGTAACACCCTCAGTGTGATTGCCTGTGACACAATCAGTGTGATAGCATGTGGCACCCTCAGTGTGACAGCATGTAACACCCTCAGTGTGATTGCCTGTGACACAATCAGTGTGATAGCACGTGACACCCTCAGTGTGATAGCATGTAACACCTGCAGTGTGGTAGCATCTGGCACTCTCAGAGTGATGGCATGTAACACCCTCAGTGTGGTCGCCTGTGGCGCAATCAGTGTGATAGCATGTGACAGCCTCAGTGTGACAGCAAGTGACAACCCCAGTGGGAAATGGTGTGACACTCTCAGGGTGATAGCGTGTGACTACCTCAGTGTGAAAGCTTGTGAGACCCCCAGTATGTGACAACATCAGTATGATAGCATGTGATATCAGGTGACACCGTTAGTGTGAATTCATGTGACATCTGCAAATAATAGCATGTGACACCATAGCATGTGATACCATAGCATGTGACACCAGGTGTCACCCAGGCCTTGCTGTTTGAAAATCATTGAAGAGCTATTGAACATGTTGAATGCTCTCCTTTAAAACTTTTTGCAGTGCCCTTTAAGTTTGGAGAGTGACTGTAACAAAAGGCAATGGAAAGTTTCAAGATTGACAAGCCTGATCTCTCCTGGAATTAGAAGAGAAGTCACATGTTTATTTTATTGACCAAGGCCTGGACACCATGACACTGTGATATCTTGTCACCCCCAGGGTGCAAGACTAGCTAAGAGGCAATTTTACCGAGCAAACGTACTGGGTCAAGCCCATGTTTGGCAGTCAGGTACCGGCGTAACTGCTGCATCGACCATTTACACCCCTTCTCCGGATCATAGTCAGGAGCCGTCTTCTGTACAGCCACGTTCGTAAGATGAACATCTTCATTGCAAAGAGTCAAGGACAAAATATATCTGAAGACAATGCTTACTATGTCTATATAAAGATAATGCATACTGATTCATAAGAAATGAATTTCCGATCTAGGTAGTATGTAGATTTCGCAGTTCAAATTCAGTGGAGGTTTTGAGTAAGAATTTTTCACAGAATCAATAAATTTGTTTCTGACTGAAAAAAAGTTCTGGCTAAATGCACAGAAACTTCATTCAATTGACATAATTTAATTTTGTGCGTTAAGTTGCCATAAATATAAACTTCCCATTTCGACAAGAAAAATCTGCAAATAGCAAAAGTCCTCTCACTTGTTTCTGTAAACTAATGGTTCCAGTCTGAACAAGGGAATGAGGGTTCATACACTTATAGCAGGAATAAATTCCAGGAGTTTTCCAGGACAGCAATTTAAAGGATATGTGATGACAATATGGGAATAACTCCCTTGTGTGATTTGGTAATCAAGCTGAATTTATTTTTCAATCCAAAACCTGCCAAATCAGATTTTTCTAGAAGATTACATACTGAAATATCAGCCTCGAAAAAAACTGAGATGCTCCGTTGTATAAAAATGGAGATTGTGCTCCTCGGCCTGATTTGGTATTTTTGTGGCATTTACAGTGAGGATTTTCTCTTATAGCAAAAATATGACACCTCAAACCAAAATAATTTTGTCACACAATATATTAGGAAGTTTGTTTATTGGAAAGAACTATGAATGGTTTTGGTTTGAGGTGTCATATTTTTGCTACAGGAGAAAACCCTCCAAGAAAATGCCCCAAAATACCAAAATAAGCCTGGGAGCACATTTTGATCAATCATATCTCCATTTTTATGCAACTGAACATCTTAGTGTATGTACACTTCAAGAAAAATCTTATATGACAGGTTTTGGAGTGAAATAAAATCGGCTTTATTACCATCACACACAAAGGAGTTTTTCGTATGTAAACATCACATATCCTTTTCCAGGGGTCTGCAGTACTATAACTCACAACAAGAATGATCAAATTAACAAAGTTCAGGAACAATTTTGACACAGTAAACGCATAGAATAAGTTTGTTAGTTTTCCAGTTTAGGAAACCCTGAGGAATCTATGTGAACACCATTCTAAAACTACATGTACATTCCCCTTGGTCACAGGCCTTGCTCATAATAAGGATACAGGCATCTTCAATGGAAT
>JAVTVY010001776.1:0-33255 GCA_036873755.1 Hanleya hanleyi | reverse complement strand
ATAAAATATCTCCATCTTTCTTCAACTATTTGAGAGTTGGTGTTATTTATCCGACAGTGTTCGTTGTAAGCGTCACCCGATTCGTGAGACCGTTTCGCTGGTTATTCCCACCACGAAACAACCAGGTCTTACATTGGCGCCCGATGGGGGACCGTCGTGATTGCGCTATACATTGATCTATTTGTCGAGAGGCATTGTTTTTGACGACGAATAGGGGTCGATTTTTGTCACCTATTTTATTTAAGTCGTCGCTGTTGACTGTTTAGTGGATCTCTCTCCGAGTTAAACACATTAACAGTCAATGTTCTTGTACCATAGCTCACACTGAGCTGAGTACATTATTTCTGACTAACTGAATCCGTCTAAGATGGCTGGTATTGAACAAGGTCCTCTGGCGCAACTGATGGATTCGAAGCACTTTGACAGCTCGAGATCAGTTGCCCTGACTGGCTTACCAGAAGAATCAAGGGAGACAGATGTGAAGGCAGAACTGGAGCCAGTGTATGGTCCTACATCGAAGGTACTCTTCGTCCCAGAGGGTGACCCAAAATTCCTTGTGGAGTTCACGGACCCTACTGCCATGACGAAAATTGGTAGCTCGATACAAATCAAAGATATCGAAGTTATCGTCAGTCGGCTACCCCCATCCAAACGGATGCCTCCAGTTCATGCCGAAGGCACAATTCAGCATGAGTTGGAGAAGCAGAAGGAGTGGATGATGGAGGTAATCCAGCGCAACAATGCGGACATGATGAGGCGGCTGTATGCTCTGTTGTGAGATTTTCAGCCGACGAGGCCAATGTCAGCCCTATTTGAATTACCCACCACGAAACAAACAGGTCTTACATTGGCGCCCGATGGAACATTCTCTCCCAGCCCCAACGCCATATCGAGTGCTGGAGAGAGGAGGCTGCTCATCAGTTTCTGGCGCTTCCCTGTGGATGACAGGGAGGTATCCTCTCGCACCAACCGCATTTGCTGACACCACTCCTCCAAGGTTCCCTCTCCATTTTTTACTGGAAAGTTGCCAGAGAACGGTTTGATCCTACAAAAAGTAGAACTAGGCCGTTCACAGAACACGGTTGGAGGTTGCTGCGGCGTCGCATTGGTTGGAATGAAGGCCTGAACAGATCCCACTAACGGCGCGGCGGGTGCTGTATTATTACATACAGTGTCAGTCCCTACTACAGTAGTGGATGACGGCATTGCCTGGGCAATAGGGGCCTGTTCAGTTGTGCTGAATGTTGATGTCTGTGAAAAATATGCATGGTATGACCAAGCAAGAAAAATAAAGGTTAAACATGTACATAATCCCAAAAGTAACAGTTTACATCAAAACTGTCAATGCTCATCATGGGGATGAAATCTGCCTCGTCGACTGAAAATCTCACAACAGAGCATACAGCCGCCATAAAGCATACACCTATGTGCTGAAATCAGCAAAGGTAGATGCCACAGGATACCGTTGGCTAGCTGCCCTAGCGGCCTATGACTTTAGTCTTCGCTACCGTCCGGGAGCTGACATGACAGATGCAGATGCACTGAGTCGATTACCTCATGGTCCACTTATGGAGGATGGACGATACATTCGGGAAAAAGAACGTATCGACTGGCTCTTGGAACGAAGTCAGCCCCTCGTCGGTGGCACTCCAGAGACCGTTGAATGTTCAGCAGAGTGTGTAGATGCATTGATTCAAAGCCATGGTATTGTGGTTGATAAGGCGATCAGATCTTCGGCCAATCCATCACCACTGACCAAGGCTGAGAAGAAATGCACAGCATCGTCCCATTATGTCACCAGTAACAGTGATATGCCTGTGTGGGTGGAAGCATTGTCATGCTCAGAAGCCGCCGTGCCCGACACTTTAGCTACACCTCATGTAACGGGTAGCTCATTACGAGGACCTCTGAATTGGAAAGTACTCCAATCACAGGACGCAGACATTCGTAAAGTCGCGTCACATGTAAAGTCTGGTACTACTCCAACGAAAGAGGAACTCGGTAAAACAGGAGTGGATATGGGCGTCTATCTGAGGGAATTAACGAGGTTGGCTGTTAAAGGTGACATACTGTACAGAATGGTTACAGACGACAAAGGCATAGATCGGCAACAACTGGTAATCCCAAAGAACCATCGTAGCGAAGCCATTCGAGGGGTACACGATGAGGTGGGTCACCCATGTTGCGATAGCACTTTGTCTCTGGCAAGACAGCGCTTTTTCTGGCCCTTCATGGCATCGTCTATCCAGCGTTACTGTAAAGAGTGTGAACGATGTATCCGGCGTAAAGCTCGATCAGAGAAGGCCCCTCTAGAAGCCATATTACCATCAGCGCCTCTTGAGTTAGTCTGTGTAAACTATCTCTCAGTGGAGCCTGATAGGGGAGGCATTGAGAACATCCTGGTGATAACTGATCACTTTACTAAGTACGCAATTGCGGTGCCCACGAAGGATCAGAAGGCCACGACTGTTGCAAAGGCTCTGTGGGAAAACCTTATCTGTCACTATGGATATCCACGTTTTTTGCTGTCCGATCAGGGTCAGGATTTCGAGTCAACGGTCGTCAAAAAGCTATGCGAGATGGCGGGAATCAAGACGATTCGTACATCCCCATATAATCCTCGCTGCAATGGCTTTACTGAAAGGCTGAACCGGACACTGTTGGATATGCTGGGGACGTTGAACCATAGCCAAAAATCGGATTGGCGGAAATATGTCGGACCACTAGCACATGCCTACAACTGCATTGTCCATGACACAACGGGATACTCACAGTATTACCTCATGTTTGGACGACATGCAAGATTGCCTGTAGACATAGTGTTTGGCATCGATCCTGACAAACGATGCCCGAAAGGACCTCAGCAATATATTGCCGATCTACGGAGCAAACTGCGATTTGCCTTCCAGGTAGCCCAAGAAAATGCTTTGAAGTCGGCAATTAGAAATAAGGGTTACTATGACAGAAAAGCCCATGCTATCCAGCTGAAGACTGGTGATAAGAGTGCTGGTACGAAATGTAGGTGTCCGGGGAAAGCACAAGATTGCAGATAAGTGGAAGCCAGGGGTGTTTGTTGTTGAACGACAACAATCGGATATACCTGTCTACGTTGTTAGACCAGAGAGTGGTGATGGCCCAGTAAAGACTTACCACCGCAATCTTCTGCTGCCTATTGGTTCCCTACCACTTGAGATGGACACAATTCCTGTGTCTCCAGTCCAGCAAAGACCGGTCACTCGCTCTCAAACCAGGGCCATGCCTGGACAACAGCTTACTGGCGGTGACCTAGATCCCTGGGATGAGGATGATGAATGGTACTTCGGGACTGCGAGTGGTGTCGTTCTGCAAACTTAACAACCACAGTCTGGCTCTGGGAATGATGTTGTCCCGCACAATGTACCACATCAATTAAATCCTCTGGTGCCAGAGTTTGTGCCAATCATTTCGGCGCAACCCAACGAACTGGTTCCGGATCAAACCCATCCTCTGAGGGATGGAAATAATGTTCAACTGGAGGAGGTGACGGGTGATTTGACTGTTCAGGATGAAACTATCACTGCGGCTTTGCCTACTGAAGCAGAGTCAGCTGAAGTGATCAGTGAGTCTGTGCAGTCAGAGACCCCTGTTAACCCAAATCCTGTTGATGAAACGTCGGCGACACAAGAGGAAACTATTCTAAAGGACCCTCTGTGGCAAAGCTGATGACACAACTTCTGCGTCTGTGCCTGAGGAGCCGGAATTGGTTGACGACATGCCCTCGACGGTGCAGGACGTCACCAATGATGGATTTAGGCGCTCAAATCGCAGTAGGCAAGCACCAAAAAGGTTTGCTTTTGACCCATATGGCATGGCATATAGTAAGGCCATATGGGTCTGACTGAATATAGATTTAGGTATTGTATATTAAACAAACCTGTATCTGTAACTTGATTATGCATAAGTTTTGATGTAAACTGTTACTTTTGGGATTATGTACATGTTTAACCTTTATTTTTCTTGCTTGGTCATACCATGCATATTTTTCACAGATATCAACATGGCATCATTCAACCCGGAAGTGGAATCTCTGAGACGTGAGCTTGAGGCAGTGAAGCAGGAACGGGACCTTTACCGCAGCCAACGTGACCAGGCCAGGGCGTGTTTGGTGCGGAGCGAGCAGCACCACCACCAGATGTTGGCAGATCTGCGGCCCGTAGTTACAGCCACCCCAACGAGGGTAATGCTTGCTGGACCAAAGATTTCCACCCAAGCCAAGACTCCATTGAGCCCCTCGACGGTGGCCAGTGGATTCGAACGAACATCCGTGCCCCGGGCTGGTGCTCTCCAAGGCATGGATCAGGATTCCTGTAGCCCCTCGACGGTGGCACAGGGACAAGATATCTATGTTGCAGGGACCACCAAGCCCATGACGGGAATGCGGAGTGTAGCAGTTGTGCCCAACAAGGAGAAATGGGAGAACAGGATGTACCGGGAACTGGAGAGCCTAGGCCGAGACAGCGGACGGGACGCAAAGGTCCTGATAAGATATTCCAGTGACACTCGCCGATTTAAGGTCCTGGAACAGAAGTGGTTGGATGTCCAACTTCCACTAACATCCCGGCTCTTCTTGGTTCTCTCAGACTCCATCTTCCGGTCTGTGGACTCTTGCAAACTCAATGCTGAGGTATTCTCCTTTGGTGGGATGGCTGCTGGGGATCTCCTGGGCATCATTTTCCAGGCTGTTGCGAAGGGGGTGAAAACCGACCACCTTGTCCTCTGTGTTGGCATCAACGATATCTTTGCTGGATGTGGTGGATATGGTATAGCGGACATGAAAAACATCATTCCCTTGGCTAAGTCCATCTCCTCCAACATAACGGTGTGCACAGTGTACAAGGCTGGCTGGCGTATTCAAGCCTCTCGTCGAAACCAACTCCCGGAGAACATTCTCGACCCCGCACGGAAAAGTTTCAACAAGGACCTCTGCAAGCTGGCCAAACAACATGGGTTGCTGGTCCTTGATCTGGCTACCATCTTCCATACGAGGACCGGGAGAATCAGTGATGTCCCAGGCTGGTACATGAAAGACTCAGTACACCCGGATGTTAATGGCACTATTGCCATTGAGTTGTGCCTGGGACAGCTGATATCTGGTCAGCAAGTCATTCCTCCGGCAACACAGGACCCACGCTTGTTCCACAACTGCTCCGAAAGGATCCTTCGTGCAGAAATATCCAGACAGAAAGCCCTGCAAGGCAAGAACCGCCCAAACCTATGGCGCGGGAAGGCCCTGAAGCGTCGCATGCAGATGCCAACCGGAGAGACAGCAAAACGGGTTCGGGTCACGGTGGACAACCAGCCAGATTCTGACGATCTAGGGAATGACCGGGACACCTGGGACAATAAGCGCCACCGTTCCTCCAACTGAATGTTGAACAAATGGACCCTGACCCTTGTTAGCAAAATATGGGAAACAATTTTCTGCCTGGGTGATTTAGGTGTTGACGAGTGGGGGCAATGCGTGTCTGGTTGTTTTGAAGTGGGCTACGGCATCCTTCATGTGTTCATTCCTCCTGTGCCTTTTAAAGGGGGGGAGAGTGTAAACCCTGGCACCCCTCTGGAGCCTTGCTCCAGATTGTTGCCTTGGTTCACCAAGTTATAATGCCCATATTTGCTGAAGAAATGGTCTCCCAGCAGCTCTCCCCTTATCAGGGGCCAGGAGGTCACATGATTGGGGTGTCTTATCCCTGACAGGCCCTGTTTCTGTCATTCCAACATAGACAGCCAGACCGTAAAGACATACCTCCATTACTTCAAGTTGACATTTATTTCATCAGGTAAGAAAACTTTAACCCTGTGGGTCTCAGAGCATCTTTCTTTTCCATTGTATTCTAAATGCTATGTTATGTGCTATGGTTATTTATTCTGTGCCACATGGGACTTTATTTATCTGGGAAAAGATTTTATTTATCTGGGAAAAATGGTCAGTTTCACTAAATCTGTGGATTGAAATGTGCTGGTTTTTCTAGAATCACTCAAATAATGAAAACAGTTTGACATTCAGTAGGCATAAGCACTTTTGGATTCAAAACATCTTGGTCTTGTCCGGAAAACATTTGTTTTAGTTTATGAAACAAAGTAACTGTTCTGCTGAATGAGTTGATCTGTTTTATTTGTTGAAGTGTGGAACAACTTTGAAAGTAATTAACAGTTAATTCTGTGAGCAGAACAGGAAAACCAGACACATTAATTTCCATTCTAGAATATGAGTGTATAGAATTTGCAGATTGCTCAAATTTAGTTTACAAGAAATGGCCATTCTTAAAATCTGTTGGGAGGTCTACACTGGTCAAGGACAGCTTAGAGTAAACAGTCTTTTGTTTAGGCTTGTCTCCATATCCTGTAGGCTTATCATCGAGGCAGGCTCTGCAGATATGGTATTATATAATCAGCTGATATCCACCTATCTTGCTGATCCTTGACCTGCCCTTCCACAAGGCCTAGATAAAGCCTCATTCTGATCCAAGCCTCATTCTGGTCATACAGTAAAATGGCTGAACAGGAAGTAAACAAACCGATTCAAAACAATAACAACATCAACATATTAGTTTGTGATCGGGGCATTTACTTATGGAATTCTATCATCAGATTATTCTCATACATCTCCAGTGTCAGTTATTAATTAATTAATTAATGCAATTGGTTGATTGAACTGGAGCCGTTTGAATTGTAATCCTTTTTGAGTAAAACTGCACTTAAAGTTCTTCAGTTCAACTTGTGGACTTGATCCCATGTGGCCATGCTTTGTTTGATTATAGCACATTTATATTTTTGTACATGTATAGTATTTATGCATAGTTATTGCAACAATAATGTTTGCAGCATACACTTCATATTCATGTACACACAAACACAGGTTAACATATGTAAGACGTTGACACTAATTCCCACTGGTTCAGTTTATATTTAAAATCTTGTTCATTTGTAAATTAGGTGTTACCTCGTGTCTTTATGACCGAGAGAATTGGTTTAATTCTCAATGTAATTATTTGGAACATCAAACATAATACACATTTGTGTTTGGAATAATTGATATGAACTAAAGTTTATTCACAATTCTTACACACAACATGTTACATGTACATGTATATACAAATACACATGGTATTGTTTAGTGTTTTGCTTGTGGTAACTGTTTTATGCTGTATAGATATATACAGTGAATTCATTTGTATTAATGCACTCCCCATATTTATCATGTTTCATATTTACATGTGTTATAATATGCTAGGGAATATTTGCATTATTGTGTTTTGGATGGAGTTGATGTTAGTTGACAGAGACCATGGTGATCATATAATATATGAGATATTTATGGCACCCACATGCATACTATGTATCCATATTAAATGGATGCTTTAGGTTTCTCTAAATCAGAATGTAGGTTCACGTCCCGCCAGGACCTGTTACTAGATCCTCATTATATTTAGATGCCTGGGTGAAACAGGGTACCGGTTTACCTGTGACTGGTAACAATTATACGGAAATGTCTGACACATTGAATAAGTATATGTGTCAGAGTTTTGTTTTAAGTTACCTCCCTTTGTATTTTCTAGTTGCATTGGTCTGCCGTCAACTCGTTATCAGCTCCAACCCTTGTTAATATGCATAACATTTAACATGTTTTGTTTCCATATTGGTAAACTTGTTTACATGACCTTAATGCATGTTTGGCTTTGATTTATTTGGTCCATCTAACTCAAAAGCTTATGTTTTGACCTACATTAATGAAGTTTCAGTTTTGAATAATTAATAATCTTTGATATTCTGTTGTCGCGTATATTATATAAGCCTTTTGCTGCTATTCTGTAGTTACGCGTCACTTTTCCTTCGCATTCCAACATAGACAGCCAGACCGTAAAGACATACCTCCATTACTTCAAGTTGACATTTATTTCATCAGGTCCTGGCTGTCCTCCTTACTTAAACCTGAAGCTACTGAAGTTATACTGGCCCATACTACAAGTGGAAGCCTTCACGTGGCACACTTAATGAACGCACCAGCATTTTGTGGAGAAGTATCCTATATTGGGTGACACACTGATTGACGTGCCCCTATTAAATTCTATTTATTATTTTTATACATATATTCATCTATTTACATATTTACATACTCAAACTGCCTCTAAATAAAATATCTCCATCTTTCTTCAACTATTTGAGAGTTGGTGTTATTTATCCGACAGTGTTCATTGTAAGCGTAATACACGTGTTCACCCGATTCGTGAGACCGTTTCGCTGGTTAAACCCACCACGAAACAACTAGGTCTTACATATAGAGAATATGCGAAGTCACAGTGGAGTATATAACTGTTCACAGACCAAGTCATCGAACTGGCGTAATGTATATAGAGTAATTATTCAAAAGAATGAAGTATAGTTCACAATCAGACAAATTCATCTAACTGGTGTAATGTATATATATAGAGTAATTCGAGTTCACTTAAGAGTCCAAATATCTATGTATGTACATTATTCATAGAGTTCACGAATTCACAAGACCGGGTATACCGTCAGGTAGGTGGTACTGACCCCCTCGGGAAGGACTTTGCGTTTCGGGTAGAAAAAAGTTAAGGCATCCCGTTGCTGGATGTACGAGCGCATCTGGTGGTCGACGACCCGGAATCCTCTGTTAGTGCCACTGGCACTGACCTGGCTTTGGATCACGTCCAGGTAGAGGGTTTTGTTAATGGCCGGGTCGCACCGGTTGAACCCTTTGCAGCTGAACTTGTTGTTTTCGTCTCCACCGTAACAATAGTACGTCTTGGACGACAGGGCGAGCATGGCATCGCCACTCCACTCTAACTTAATAGGCCCGGAGTCCGCTTGTCGTACTGGTAATGATCTTTTCTCGGTAGCCACTGGTCCCGTTCCGCCTCATACTGGGCTCGTACCTCCGGTTTGACGAGGGACTCCCAATCCGCATTAGACACGGCCATATAGGCAGAGTCCGTGTCCATTTCTATTAATTGCCAGTCTGAGGCGTCGAAATACACACCCATGAAATCGTATAAAAATTTAGCATCCTCAGCTTGGTCACCTGGTATACCATACATCCAATTTGGAGCGGTAAGTTGTAAGGAATGACCCTTTTGGCTGAACTGACTTCATACGTATCGTCATCGATGACCTCGACGGACCGAAACAGTGGAGAGTTGATCTTTTTGCGCACTTGTGGGGTAGTACAGATATTGACGTTGACGCGCTTGTCTTGATTAGTCACCGTTTTTCCATAGTAGCCATTGCCCGTCAATTTCCACGATTCGCCGATAATGGCCTTACTGGGATCCTTATCCTCTTGACGACGGGCAGACGTCACGGTGTTGGTATGTCCCGCAAAACAGGCGTTCGGTACATACTGTATCACTTGGTACACTCGCGTCACTTCGAGACCGTGGTTCATGTACCACTGTAGTAGAGGGGTGCCCAGCAAGATTTTTTCCGCCCACCAGCGGGTTTTTAAAGATGGGTGGGCACTGGGCGAATAGTGGCTTCTGATTGTCGGGAACATAGAGGTCGCATTCCACAAACCCGTAGAGGTCCCCGGAACGAACGGCGTCGAAAATCTGTGGCAGGGTCCAGAGTCTCCGGCGACTGATGGGGTACTCTCACGCTTTAAGGAAGCGGCTTAAGTGTGGCAGGGCCTGGCACATGGCGTGAAATTCACACTCCCACATTTCGATGAGCGTAACCCCCCGTCACCACTTCTGCCCGCAGTTCTTCTGCCGATTTCCCACGTCGTTCGTTGAAACGTCCAGCGCTGAAGTTATATTCGTGGCCGTGCCAGTAGCAGCCGTAAAATTGGAATACGGTAGGTGTTCCATGTACAAGGGCAAACCCATCGACGGGGAGTCGGCGATCTCCAACCAGCGCGTATAATGACCGCTTGGCATGGGCTGGGCAAGGGACCACAGATACAGGGCATTGGCATCGAATCCAATGATTTTGGCACAGGGTTTCCCACCTAGAAGGGTTGTGACGTCCTTCTCGTGGTAGCGATGAAAAATAAGGCTGGGCCCGCCGACGATGTTCTGCTTTAAACAATCATACATGTCCTCGTCTTTTTGTTGAATGAACGAAAAGTAAGTGGAACAATCTTGAAAGAGATGGCGAAGAGCAAGACCCGGTAAACTCAAGCATTCCTTGAATATGTCGACGTGCATTTGATCCCGAAAGAGCTGGGCCATTTTCTCGGCCGCTTCGAGGAATGGAACGACATCCAGGTTGTTATACCACACCAGTAAATCTCGCAAGGTCTGCATGTTTTGGTCGTTCCATGCCTGCTGAAGTTCCCGGTACGTTTCTTCAGAACATTCCACTTGCTTGAGATCGTCGAAGAAAGCGTCCCGGGGTGGTAACTGTGTTTCCTCCAAGCGGTCGAGCGTCGACATATACGTGTAAGGAAACCCCCGTTTGGTTTGTGCGCAGTCATAGGCCTTCACCCACTGATCATAGCTATAAGTGGGAGCTAAGTAGTTGCGTACATCCAGGAAATGGAGTGACGTGGTGGTCAGGGCCATGTGATTATTGATCTTTTTGATGACGGACTTGATGGAATTGGACTGGGCCAAGTAAGGGTAGAGAAATTCCTTCACCATGTTGAGATCGTATCGCCCCGAATTGAAGCCGAGGACGGGTAGCTGGCCTAGGTATTGTAGGAAGCGGGCTTTCAATTTCTCAGCGTACGGCTTGGGGTGTTTGATTACCTTCTTCTCCTCGGTCTCCATTTCCGTCTCCTCTCTGTCAAATGTTTGCCCACTATGCTCCATGTCCGTCTCTTCAAACTCAGTCTCCATGTCCGACTCTTCTCTGTCAAATGTTTGCCCACTGTGTCCATGTCCGTCTCCTCGGTCTCAATCTCCATGTCCGACTCTTCATCGTCGCTGAACGACACATCCGGTGTAGGAATCCGATCGTCGAGTTGGTCCAGTACGTCCTGGAAGTTGGACACAAACAGCTCTGTACTGGCCGCACTGACTTCCTCAAATTCACCATCATCCGGGTAAGCAAGTCATGGGAGTCCCCGGTGGACACGAAACAAACGGGTGCAGCGTCATAGCCCGGAACGTTGGTGGAAATGCACACTCAGGGGAATATGGCGCTGTGTCCACTGCGTTTTGGCTGAGAAAGTGTCCATAGGTTCCAAAATGGCATCGAAATCATAACACGCCCGGTATGGAAAATAGCGGTCCTCTAGTAGTATGACAATCCCTTCATCAGCCAGCTATTCGAAAATAGTAGGCGTGTTATGGTACACACCACCAGGAAATTTCCGTTTCACAGTGTCAATCTTCTTGTGGCAGTGTAAGTCGTGAGAACGATGAAACACCCGGTGGCATTGAGAACAAATGTAGGACTGGGCATACAGGCTCATATCGTGGATCAGGGAAAAATGATTCACCCCGCCGTCGTCGAAGACATTGACTTTCATCGTAGAGGCATACCGTTCTGTTGAGCGATGAGCCAATTCAGCCACAAATGTACCACCGTCCTCCTCCTCCTCCTCCTCCTCCACCTCCTCCTCCAGTTCCTCCTCCTCCTCCCGTATTAAACGGCACACACAGATATTGACGTTGAACAGTGTTTCCACGACATCCAAATACTTGAACGGTAAACCACGGAACTGCCGCGCGTCCATGTCTTGTTCCTCTAGATACTGTTTCCAGTAGATATTTGCCACTCTATCACAAGCCCGGGGATCACACCCGTTCAAATGAACGGCCAAACACCGACACAGACATTTCTGGTCTTTGTAGGGCCCACACCAACCTCCCGTTAACGCATACATGCCTCTTCGGTGGGCCAGCCAAGGTGGAAGAATAACAGGAGCGCCGATGGGATGATCTCTCAATTTGGTCACGAAAAATGTCACGTTGGTGACCATTTCCACAGTCCATTTGGTGTTGGGACGTTGCAACCGGGCCCATCCCAATGGATCCAACGTAGTGAGTTGCTCGACGAGTGGCGCCAGTGACGCACGATTGGTGATGGTGAACGGCTGATCAAACACATAGGTATTGTTACTGGGATAAAAACACCGCAGTTGATCCGTCGGTTTGTGGCGTAGAATGTAGCCGAATGTCATATTCAACTTGAAAGCTGTAGCTTGGTCTGTAAAAATGCTCTCGGCGTAGGAGGAAAGATGCGTGAGATCCTGTAGTCGGAAATTCAGTATGGACCGATGACGGTGGAAACATCGTCGGATCGTGTTCCAGTGGCGTCGGTAAATTTCACTCACAGGCTGGTCTTCGGGCAAGGCGTCAGCCGGAGGCACAGCTGAGTCTCATGGAAAGTCTTGTTCTCCTCTCATATTGTCACGTCTCAGGGGAGATCTTGAGCCATCACGTCGTCTCATGCTGGTTGTAGATAACGGCGGCTCACCCCTGTAAAATATAGCAGATTTTTGTCTTCAACACAATGAATCCGTCACGAATCATGAATTCTTAACTTATTTCATATAAAGGCGCAAGATCAATAGGGCTCGAAATGCGCTTTTATACTACTAAATGTGAGTCAATATACTGTTACTATACTATCCTCTGCGCATTGCGCCGCAAGGTCAATAGGGCTCGAAATGCGCTTTTATACTGCTAAATGTGAGTCAATATACTGTTACTATACTATCCTCTGTGCATTGCGCCGCAAGGTCAATAGGGCTCGAAATGCGCTTTTATACTACTAAATGTGAGTCAATATACTGTTACTATACTATCCTCTGCGCATTGCGTCGCAAGGTCAATAGGGCTCGAAATGCGCTTTTATACTACTAAATGTGAGTCAATATACTGTTACTATACTATCCTCTGCGCATTGCGCCGCAAGGTCAATAGGGCTCGAAATGCGCTTTTATACTACTAAATGCGTGCCCGGATGTAAAGATGGACGGGATACAAGTCAATACATGCATTCAATCAAAATAGTAGCTTAATGCAATTCTTTCTTGTAGCCACTATTTTCAATCACAACTTGAGTTGAGTATATAACAGTTCACAATTAGACCAATTCATCGAACTGACGTAATGTATATAGAGTAATTATTCACAAAAATGAAGTATAGTTCACAGTTAGACAAATTCATCGAACTGGTGTAATGTATATATAGAGTAATTAGAGTTCAGAAGTAGTAGTATTCACTTCACAAGAACGGAGTATATAACAGTTCACAATTAGCCCAATTCAATGCCCTGGAGTAACATTGACACAGAATTGCATTCAAGGGAGACCAATCTGACGTCGGCTGGTGTCATAGTCAGATTGGTCTCCTCATGACCGTTCCCGGAAACTGATTTGATTTTGTAAAGGAGGTGTTCGGTTTGACCGTATTTTTTTCCTTAGTGTGTTGCGTTTATAAACCCAAAATATAATTTCCTCTCGTTTACTTTAAAAGTTATTAGCTTGAGAGAGAAAATACTGAATTTTCATATTCTCAATTTTCACCGAGAAGAGATTTGTCAAAAAAATATTACGAGTATTAGAAGATAAGCATTTGTTTGTTTTTGCAATTTTTGGCGATATTCTTGAAGGGAATTCCCTTCATACATAAAATATGACACCTTTAACCAAAACGAGTCTTACATATCGAACACCGTGGCCAAGTACGTCCCCCAGTTACCGCAACCGTTGCATTTACCTGGACGATGGGAGTTTGATCCAAAATGATACTGAAGAATCGTTTTGGTTAAAGGTGTCATATTTTCATAATATTGAAATATGTCAAAACTCTTGTAATGATCTGAAAGAGTGTAGTTCAACGCCATTCGGCACATGATTCCTTGAGTTGATAATTGTAACAGCTGCTTGGCCGAATGGTTACAGTGTCGGACTACAGATTAAAACAAAACCAACATTATGGTTCGAATCCCCAAATCCCCGATTTTTTTTTTCACTTTTTCCTTTTGACTCCCATCTTCATTTTGGACTTTAAAGTGCAATAGTGACGTGAAATAAATACAGCGAACCCCTAACGCACATAATCCCTTATTTTATTATAATTCGTGAATAGAATTGCACACAAACAACTAGACACACAAAGTCAGACAACTTGTTCAGTATTTGAATATTCTGACGATCCAGCAGAGCAAAAAATTAATTGTTACACATATATAATTTCGTCTTGGGGCAGCGGAAAGTTGTAACTATGAATTGAAAAGTTATAATGTTAAACTTGTCTTATGTCAAGGCCTTTATTAATGAAATGACCCTCAACAAGTGGTGACGCTTGCTTTCCCAAGTGATTATGCATGTGCCAATATGTTGTGGTTCGTTTTACAGTTACTGCCTTAATCATTGTTCGCTGAACTTTTGGCAGTGATATTTCAGTTTTCGAGTCGGTTTATATATTAATATAACTGATTATTGTTCGTAAATATCTGAGTCGCTCAGGAAAATACTAATGGTAACCGTATGAGAATATGAACCAGAATTTCCCATTAGACTGGCCTCGCCTGTCTGACAAAGAGTTGGGGAATACCTGGGCATTACGTCACAATTTACCGGCCGGCTCGGAGCGAGACAATAGAGCAGCAGAGAGCGACTCTGAAGGGAAAAATATCCATCTAAAGCGAACACCTCCTTTGTTTGGCGAGTTCTAGTCCATCTGGAGATTTGTAAACTGTAAGATAAATATACATGCTATTATAGGCCATCTGGTTGATAAATAGGGATGGTAAACGCCCGAGATAACTGAATAGTAAGAGATTCGTGTGTTCAACAGAAGTCCGTATTCGCAACATTCTTGCTGGTGCACGTTATTAATAGACAATTGTGTGACGTCATCACTTTAGCTAAATTTCGCTGTTCCAACCGGCTGTATATTCGCAGTGGGTCATAATAAATTGCCGTTGTGTCTGTTTACAGGTAATGTAAACCTTAAATTCGTGCATCATAGAATTCGTGCATTCTAGAATGTATTGTGAACATTTTGAGATAAGTTGACACGGAAGGGTAATAGAGATCTTGTCTGTTTAGTGAATTGTTAGATCATGTCGTCTGCCAGTTGTAGAGGTCTTTGTTTACATGAAACCAGCTGATGCGTGTGTAGCATCTTTGTGTTCCAAGACAAAATACTCAGATACTAAAATTGGCCATAAAGCAGATTTCTGCCATTCGAAGACATAGGGAATTCACTGTTTTCCACTTCGTGTGACTGTGCATTCTAATAAAGACGTAAGTTGAGTGAACAGTAACTCAAGTTGAGTGAAAATCTCACTCAAGTTTGAGTGACATTCCACCGCGGTGGTAGCCACCCATGTTGGACCACATACTGTAAATGGCTGTGTGTTAACAGTAGAGAGTTTGGAAGGTAAAAATTAATACTTTTCCATCCATAAACCTCCTGAAATTTTCAGGGTGACATCAGAACGTTGTCAGGGGAAACCCTAAAGTGTTTTAGAGGAGTAAGCCGATTTTCTTTTTTCTTTTCTGGGCCTTTACACCATGACGCCGGTAAAATTCGGCCTTGGAAACCGGGAAAATGATTTTTAAAAAATTCACATTTATCCTGCCGTTAGTCCTGTGAAGGATTACAGTATAGCCTCTCAAAGTTGAAGTTTAATTTTTTTTAGAGAAGATGGGAAATGGGAAATTTAGCCTGCTTTTGAACATCGCGCAGAAACACAGGTGATTTTGTCTTGTGGATGATATAGCTTGAGCACAGAAGCGACTTCGCCCACGTCCGTGCGCATGCTATAAAAAGACAGCCATAGTTAATACTGTACCCACTGATTTTCAACATGGTAAGAGTGAAGCAGATACCTCGTAAATGGACAGGAGGGGAAGCTCCCCGAAAGCAGCTGGCCACCAAGAGCAAGAGTGCCCCAGCCACCGGAGGTGTGAAGAAGCCCCACAGATACAGGCCCGGAACCGTCGCTTTGCGGGAAAACAGCCGTTACACGAGGAATACAAAACTACTCATCCGCAAGCTCCAATTCCAACGGATGGTCGGTGAAATCGCCCAGATTTTCAAGACCGATCTGTGATTCCAGGGCTCCAACGTGATGGCACTTCAAGAGGCCAGCGAATCCTACATGATGGGTGTATTTCAGCGGGCGAACCAGTGCGCCATGGACGCCAAACGTGTGACCATTATGCCCAAAGACATCCAACTGGCAGTAATGGAGGAATAGAGTCTACTATATGATTCAAAAGCCCCTTTTCAGGGCCAACCATCTATCTCGAAAGACGACTTCTATCTTATGCACGATCAAAAAAAAACATGAGCTCCCACACCTTTCCTAAATATTCCCCCTATATAAGAAATAATTTTTTGAAGCCCAATAGAGTGAAAAACACCGGGGAAATTTAAAAAATAAAATCGAAAAAAAGGGGGGGGGGCGCGGGGGGTGACGGTGCAAGCCGCAGACACCGAGAAATGTTCATGTGTGATATGGTCTATAAAACTATCTACACATTATACTCGGGTAGCTTCTGAATTAAGGCCTGTTAGACACTATATATAAATTATAGCGTCTTACATTGGAAATGGTGTAATAGCTCAGGTCCAGGAATATGTACAGGTAGATGGATAAATAAGTCTCAGGATACAGGCAAGTGTCAGAATAGATCAACAATTCAGGCCTTTGTCCGGTCTTCCTCCGATCTTCTCACGTCAAGATATAGGTTGTAGTCAGGCAGCTCAGAACTCCGGTCCAGGAATATGTACAGGGCGATGGATGAATAATTCTTCCCAGGATACAAACAGGCAGGAATATACAGGAAGAATAGATCAATAATTCAGGCCTTCGTCCGGTCTTCGTTCCGATCTTATCACGTCCAGCTATAGGTTGTAGTCAGGCAGCGTAGGATAGATGTGGTCAGGTACAGGCAGTCGAATGAAGCAATGCTTTTTTGATTGATTGAAATTGTAGTTTAAGGGCCGCTTCCCATTCGGATTTCGCGGCCCATCAACTCAATGTTTTATTTGGATTTCGCGGTACATTTCTTTTTTTTCTTTTAATATCTTTTCCAGCGCTAAATATATAAATAAATAAATAAATAAATGAATAAATAATAAATAACAATGATAGATTAGCAGGAGATATAAATAGAAGTAAATGAAAGTCGCTATGTACAAGTTCGTAAGTCTCTTTCGGGTTTTTTGGGTTAAGCTATACTAGTAAATATGAGTTCACTGCATGTAGGTCTAATCGCGTGGATGATTCCTTTGTCTTGGTACCCCTTTGTACGCACAAAGCCGTCCAGAAAAAAACTGGGAGAACCATGGGCGTCTTCAGGATTTTTCGAATCGACTTCCGTAACGACGCCCTTGGGAACAGGGTCGGTTCTTCCAGAAATCTGTGCCTGTAACTATTGCTTGGAGTGTGTATTGGGGCACAGGACGGCAGGTCTACGTCCTATATTGTGTGAAGCAATGCCGTCAAAATTCCGACTTTTATACAACTACATAGAAGTACCCGGATGTACCCGGATGTACAAGAACCCGTATGGACCCGGATGTACAAGAACCCGTATGTACCCGGATGTACAAGAACCCGTATGTACCCGGATGTAGGCGCGGGCGTCAAGAACCCGGATGTAGGCGCGAACGTCAGCGAAATCCTACCGTAGGTACCCAAGTCCACGGCCGATTAGGACTCTGATTAATGGAAAAACCCCAGATACAGGGCATATGGACGCTCATTGACCTCTGATCACGTGACCTTCCCGTGACCTCCTCGAAAGTAGGTCAATATGAGTCAATATACGGTTTACATACTACTGCCTACACTACTTCGTAGGTCCTGTGACGTTGGTCACACTACCATGTAGAATTGAACGAACACAAAATCATTGGCGACATTCATTTATTTTTCCCAATATTTCAGCGTCTGTGGTAGACCGCTATGCGAATGCGGTGGCAAGTTTGAAAACGAAACTTTCTGTTCGGTGTTTATTGAAACCTTTTGAGCTCCCCGATTATCCAATGAAAGATTTCAACATTTAAAGTAACAGAACTGCCGGCAGTAAACCAATCTCAGTAAACTCAGATATAATATCACTAAACATTATATCTGATTTCAGCCCTATATAAATCCCATGCCAATTTAAAACTACATTTGTTAGTCAATCAGGAGGCTAGCTTGGTTAAACAATTTCTAAATCACGCCCACAGTAATTACGCACGGTAGCACGTGGACCAATATAGTAAACATTATCGAGAAACATTATCGAAATATGGCATCGTTTCCAGGCAGTGTGCGCGGAAATCCGTAAAGATCAGAGAGTTTACTCTCGCCGAAAAGTCTGCCTTTGTAACGGGGTAGAAAATATCAAAAGACTGCCGTGCGAAGATGTTAATCTCCGTGAACAAAACATCAATCATTGTCAGAGAGAAATGGTAGAAATTGTCGTGATTTGTTTATCATGGGATCTCGTAGAATATCAACGAACATTTCGCACGAAGTTTTCATAGAGTTACGTCTAGATGGTATTCCCCTGATTTATCATCTCGGTTACCTAAGCTAGATTGGCAGTAAATGAGACCATACCAGGCATAACAGTATAAAAATACCAGGCATAACAGTATAAAGCGAGATCTATATTCGATTAATCGAGATCCAGAATTTTTATATCTGCATCAGTTTCAGTCTATATTTGAATATTACATTTTCTATGCGGGTCTTTTATTCTTCTCTTTTATCAGTGACTGTTTATTGTCATATATTCTCGTGTGCGAATAGGTTATTCCCTTGTATTCTTAAAATGTCTAAGTGGATTTATTGATTTTATGGAATTAAGGAACGTGATGATTTGAATTGTAAGTGAAACGTTTTTACTTCTATACGTGGGATAATGGATGTTTCAGATCCACAGAGTGCGCAGGGTCCCCAAGACAAACTGTCAGGCTACTGGGAACGCACTCGGGCACTGATCCTGGCCAACGAGGGAGTTCGATTCAACCTGTCACCTTGTCTGGATCAAGGAGGTTGGAAGGAAGACCTGTAATGACAACCAAAGCAAATTAATGCAATACTGACATATAATTCTTTGAGCAGGTATACAGGATTCAAATCGTGGTAGCGTACAATCCCTGCAAAGAAGATCCCTACTCTATGAATTATCTGTACTCTTATAGATATCATTAACCGAAGTTCAATAGAAAATATATACAAAATATATATAGCCCTAGCTATAACGCGAGCAGGCCTGGTCACAGCCACGGTCTGGTCACGACCGGTTCTCTCATGGATGGGTCCAGCTTCTATCTTCCTTCCCCAGGGCTTTGTGGTAGGATCCAGCGTCTATCGTCCTTCCCCAGATATACGTGGTAAGGTCCAGCGTCTGTCTTCCTTCCCCAGGTCTTCATTCACTCCCGTATGGATGAACACTGCGTCGTGTCTCGTCTTACACGACTAGGCCCCTCCGTGGTTATGTCCGACGTGTGTCTTCCCTCCCCCGTCTTCTTCCCTCGGGTGGTATGGACTTCTCGTCGTCGTCGTGTCTTGTCTTACACGACTAGGCCCCTCCAAGCGTTGATAACCGTCAATGGATGCGGACGGCCTGGGCACGACAGTACTATCACAGTACAAAGGCTTCTACGGCACCGGCCCGTCTCTCTGTAACACCGCAGGACTATTCAACTGCACGGCTCACCACAGCAGCAGACGGCACCCCTCGTAGGAATACACCCCAGGCTTCAGCGACCCCGCTCACGGCGACTCACTCCGCGGCCCGGCTACAAGGACGAATCATCAAGGCTAGAGTTCACGGCTACACGGTCCACATAGGATCGGACATCGATAACACACGGTGGATAGGCAGGCACCTGGTCTAGTAACCCTCTTCCTATACTACTGTATGGGCATCTGGAATCGGCACCCTCCTTCTATACTACTGTATGGTCAACTGGTATAGGAACCCTCCTTCTATACTACTGTATGGTCAACTGGTATAGGAACCCCCCTTCTATACTACTGTATGGTCAACTGGTGTAGGAACCCTCCTTCTATACTACTGTATGGTCAGCTGGCCCATGAACCCTCTCTCTATACTACTGCATGGTCATCCGCAATAGATGGGCATCTGGTCAAGGATTCCCTCCTTATATACTACTGTATCAGACAGTAGTAATATATCATTGGCCGTGAATTACTCAATGTATGTACAGGGTGGTGAGAGACTATGCTTATGGAGGCGTGAATGGATAATCGTTTATCGTACGATTGTCTGGGTAGATGTATATTTATCAAGCTATAGGCTCGAACCTATAGCTTGTGGGTATTAGCGTGAATATATTTCAACCTGTACGTTGTGTATTTAAGTACGTGTGTGCATGAATAATTGTTTAGGTAGAAACTGTGTATGATTTGCCTAGCTGTACCCTCTTCACAGACTAGCGCCTCCTACCGGATACAGCTTAATCGATACCATAAAGGTATGGCCGTGCTATCAACACTAACGCCGTTAGTTAATTCCCAGAGCTGAGCCTGCACTATCGTACAGTAGAGATTAGGAATAACCATTGACGATAAGTGTCTATACTCTTAACTCCCAGCGCAATACCCATACAACTGTGCGTTACGGTTGAAATAGGTAGAGATCGAAGTAGAGCAAACACAGCCCGGACGTGTGATTGTAAGTGTGTGTAAATGATGCTATAGGATTCGGCGGCGGCACTTCTACAATTCGGCGGCCTGGTCGCGGCCCGGCGGCGGCACAAATTCGGCGGCGGCACTTCTCCAATTCGGCGACCTGGTCGCGGCCCGGCAATGTATTGGATTTCTTCTCCCCAATAGATTTTGCGTGTGCTCTCACCTCGATGTTTCTGCTGGTCTCTGTCGTTTCAGCGGGAGTCCGGCTTATATAGGGCTACCGCTCTTCTGTGGATAAAGGTAGAAACAGACGTCGAAGATACCAGCGCCCTCTTTACTGTCAAATTACAACACTTCCCCCCGATCAGTTTATCTGGACTTCGCTGGATAAATATGGCTATGGAGGAACAAACCATAATTCATAACGGACGTAACTGGTAAATCTCAGCTTCCAACTCTCTCTGGTTAATTCATACGACGACCGCAAAGTTCACTGTCCTAATCTGCATATTCTCTGAAACCGACTTCCGGATTCCTGACTGACGTCATCTACAGCGAAGCAAGCGAGGTCCACCAGGGCCCCTTTCACCGTCCCGACTGATCGTTTGAGATAACTTCACCGGGATTTCGAGGCATTGTCTGTCTCCCGGATTATCATAGTTCATTCTAGCCCGAAAACATCGGCTAAGGAGTCTATTTTTTTTTTTTTGGTTGTTGTTGCTGACCCCTTTTGTGATAGGAATGCCACGCCCCCTTACCTATTTTCACCTATCACAGCCAGAATTTCTGGGTTAAGTTCATTCTAGGAAAATTACAGCGTTGAATTCCATCAGGTAAGTGAACCGCACACATAAACACAATGTAACTTTCGATTTCACATAGTCACGTATCAGAACACAAGCAGTGATTTATTAAAGGGGATCCCAAGGGGTCGTTGTCACCCTGCACTTTCGTTACATAAGTATGTCTTATCTAATAGTGGAAACATATGATTTGACAATGTGCATGAGAGAGACTTCAAAATGATATTCAAAACGTTTGGCAACATATTATTGGTTGAAAATACACTTGCTCGCTGAAGCGAGGAACGTAGGCATCAGACCAGAGAAAAAGTACAGAGAAAAAGTCCCGGTTTAGGCAACCTCTGCCAAAGAAGAGAATTGTTTTTGTTTTTTTGCTGCCTCTGTTGCAACGAATAGTCGACGGCCAATGGTAGGTATTTGGATTATGATATGTGCTCGGTTTCGTTGCGAGTTGTCTTTCAACTTGGGGCCTAATACGATCCTGCTCATGGGGACTATTTCGGTGCCAGCGCACCGCGTTCTCAAAGCAGAGAAAACGACGAAAAAGTATGCGCTCGGAAAAATGGAGATAATCGAGAAACCGACCCAGGTTTGTTAAGATCAGTTCAGTCTATATTTGTTGATTATATTTCCTATGCGAGCCTTTTTTGTTTGTTTTCATGTATTCAAGTGTTTGAAAAAGGTTACCTCTTGTATCCTTTAAATGTCTAAGTCCAGTCTCCGGTTTGGATTAATTTAGGAACATGCTATTGTGATTTTTTGAAATGGAGACATCAAGCTTCAGCTAGCAAGATACGCGTTTAATAGAGTCATACGTCGGACGGTCAAATGGCGACAACTCGCCCATGATCGAGGTCTCGGTTGGCTATTTTTTTGTTATTCATTTGAAAATATTACGCGTGTAACGATATAGAAATTAAAATACAGCACTGTGTATTATGAAACTTTTTCGGTGAAATTATGGGAAGCGGCCAATTACACCACAATTTCAATCATTGTTCGGGATTCTACTGCGAGAACTGTTGTAACTTTACCACGGGAATAAAATTAGCTAATTGGGCTGTGTTTTATTTTGCGCTGTAATGTGATTAACCGTTCATTGAAAGAAGGCGCCATCCTCGCCTGTCAGGGAAACGATTGGTCCACTGGACCAAATTTCGGGCTGGGATTTGGGTCTTCGCAGAGGAAGTCGCTTTGTAACTGTCATGGCTGTTTATTTTTCTCGATCTGTTTTTACTAAAATAATAAGTCCGCCTTGGAAGATCTAATTGCTGAGAAGACAAACTTTGTTCTTAGACGAGCCCTTTTCCGTCTGCGGCCCAAGCTGGTCACGTGAGTAACCGTCGTGATTGTGTCCTTTCTTGGTATGGTGGGAATATGTTAAAAAAAGCTGCTCCATGTTATAAACACAGGGGAGAGATCTCGAGAACGACCCGAAGGTCACGGTGGCCCACGTGTTGTGCACCAGTGTCGCCCACACCGGGTTCGAAGATTAATGTGGGAATCTGCCATTGATGTATTACACTACGTCAGGTACTGTTGACTCATAATCCGTGATAACCGGTATTGTGCTTTTAGTAAAACTTAGATAAATGGTAATTTAATGAAACAATTAATGAATTATAATAACAAACATCCTTTCCATGATTCTAGTTCAAAACAACAATGTACTTTCTATGCCAAAGATTCTTATATATACGAATTAGCATTTTTGGAAACGACTGGATCTTGATAAAACAGAGTTGCGTCTCCTTAGTGGCAAACTGAACGTCGGTCAAGTGCTACAACAATGCGTGGTGATGTAAAATCACTCTGTCAGTCCCAAAAGTACAAACTAATGATTAGAATTGTCAACTTGGACGTTCTTGACTTAAAAACCACCATACTTATCAGAGCGGTGTCTCATATCACCCACACTGACTGTCAAAGTCTGTTACCAGAAATCCATCAATTTGCAAATTTGGGTGATTTACGTGTGAAAATATTGGAGAAACTATTGAAGCTACGACAAAATGGTTGACATACTGTCGAAAGAGCAGCTTCTGGAGAATATAATGCAATAAACCGTAAGGCTGTACTACCCATAGTTCCAGAGTTCTAGTCCTTGAAAGGTGAGTTCAGTTACTTTTCAGTCTTTTACAAAATTCGAGATGGCGGCCAAACCACGTGACCTAGGAGGATAAGTTTTGCATATTCATAATCGTTGTGTCATGTAGCATATATTTCGTCACTTTTCCCGTCCTTTAAAATCCGTTACTTTAAAATCCGACCATTTTGATTGGTCGATGGTGTCCAACTTGAGCAACTTCTCAAATAGAATTTTGAGAGATCCCGATCCATCGTTTATGTGTAGCAAGTTTCATGTTGATTGGTTCCGGAGGAGTACATCTTAGATTGCTAAGGGCATTTCACGTTTCACTAAACACTACCCTTAGATTTTCGCTGTGATTCGGCATGTATTTCACACGGCGCCATCTATTTAGAGGGAGATAATCCAGTTCGAAAGTTGTTCCCAAGGCATGAGGTCAAATGTCGGCCCCATTTAAACGAGCCAATGAAATTATCTGTATTCAAATATTGCTCAGACATGCAGACGTGTCAGTTTCACGAGGCGCAAGACTGGGGGAGTCTACGCGAGACCAAAACGAAGTTGTGCGAATTAGCTATTTTATTTCTCACTCTAGTGGAGCATGCTTCTTTGTATGAGGCGCCGTTTGTCACTTTCTGATTTAATCTACTGATTTATAAATATCGGGTATTTAGCAGTCGGATATATAAATATCGGGTATTTAGCAGTCGGATATATAAATTTGCAAAAAATGAGCGTGAAATAAACACCAACTTTAGTCAATTTTAAATCCTATATCAGCGAATAAAATCCGAGAAAAATTTATAAATACCTATTTTAGATTTCAAGATATATATATCTCTCGTTGTGTTATTTCTGGGATATAAATTCCTCCACAATATATATATATTCCTGACAAACGATTTCTTATTTATATATCCAAGGTAACGTATCTTACTGATATATAAATATTTCAAAATGTGCTGTTGGATATATATATATCCAGTCCTCCTCTAACTCCGGATTTACAAATACTGAACTGAGAAAGTCTCACATATAGATATCCCAGTTATAGTATGCTAATGAGTTACGATACGTTTACCGCAAAACTGATGATGTCACACTAAGCCTCTTCAAGTGTACCAAGGGTCTAAATCATTCCGCAGATTCTCATGTGCGGTATTGTAAACACGCGCTAATTTGTGGGTCATCTGTGAATATTATCGGGCAATTTCATTCAAGTACTTCTTACTTTCCCACGAGAATGATAACTTTTTTACCAGCGTTATTCGCAGCAGCACAGAATTTATAGAAAGCTATTATTATTAGTATTCATTATGTCTTGCCCACGGATCACAAGGACTTTGTCACCTGAAACACGAAATATACCAGGAGTGAGTGATGTACCCGCTCAAAGATATCCCGAGGAGCTTGGTTTTGGCGCAGCCCAGGAAAGCAACCTTTCCGATACAGACCAAATTACGGTAAGGTTAATTAATTTATTGATCATTCGAGTTGTAAGCCAGATAATTGACAGTATATATAAAGTGACTAGATGTCTCTGTAACCCTTCTTATTTCACAAATTTAATAATTAATAATAGAAAATCGAACGCTCAATTTTCAGTTTTCGATCTTTTCGAATGAAAATTTGAAACGGTACGTCGCAATTTTCGTATTTGTTAAAATCCAAACAAAGGAACGCTGTAACTGATGGAGAATTATGGCAATAAGGCCCGTACAACACTTAACAGTTCTATTTTCAAATTTTCTTCCTCAACCTGAAAAATATAATTAAAAAAACAGTATTTGAACGCTCGACGAAGTAATTGGACGCTTTTCACGAGTCAGACAATCAAAAATGAGAAAAATGGACGCTGAAACGGATGCAGAGGTCCGGATAGCACTTGGCAGTTCAGTTTTCGCACTCAACTTGAAGAATCAAAAGCCAAAAAATGAACGCTTCTATTCAATTTTCGTTCTTTCTTCCAAGAGTCGGAGAATAGAAAATTGAACGTTCCAATTTCCTTTTATATTTGATATAAAATCATTAACCTTTATTTCTGTGTCCTTGAATCACTCAAATTTAGACTGCATGAATATCAGTAGGTCTTAGCTGGAATCTATGGTTGGCCATCGCCACAATTCGCCATTTACAGGATGCCTGTAAATAATATATACCATGGTATAAAATGCCAAGCCTGCCATAATTCGTATTTACAGGATGCCTGTAATTATTTTGTACCATGGTATAAAATGCCAAGCCTGCCATAATTCGTATTTACAGGATGCCTGTAATTATTTTGTACCAGGCTTGGCATTTTATACCATGGTATATATTATGTACAGGTATCCTGTAAATGACGAATTGTGGTAGGGATGGCCAATAATAGAAATCGTTCAGAATATCAATAGGTCTTAGCTGGAAGCGTTCTGAATATTAGTAGTCTTAGCTGGAATCGTCATCTCATGAATTCCGCGAAAAAGCGGACATCGCTAAAACAGCCCTTTTTCGCGTAAAATTTACTCCACATTCTTTCGTAGACCAAATATTAGCATGCTGTTTTTTATATTCGCTTCACATAATCTCCAGGGACACGTCAATAACAGAGATTTAATCGCGAAATATTTTTCCCGCAATTTTTGAACCTGAAGAACTCGGGAAATTCGAAATTGTCAAGGAAGAAAAGTTGCATTTTACTGAAAACTATACCGGTACTATTTTGAAACATCTGTAGAAAAGATATGCATGTGGCGGGAACTGTATACCTTGGTAAAAATAAGAGTTTAGAGTTTTAATTTTATAAGTAGAAGTGATAAATTCATTCTATAGGAATATTTTTTTTTGAGAAAATATGTAATTAATAAAGCTCTTTTACAGTACAGATTTGAAAAGCGCACTCGTGATTCCGTCACGATTATTTGGTGATTCCGTCACGGACTAGATTTAACCCCTGTGATGATCCAATCGCGTTTTTCTCACGAGGAAAAATCTGATCATCCTTGGGTACTGTATGTTAGTAAGAGGTGTCATATGAGTATAATCAGATTGAAACAGAGCAGCAACAACAGATAAGCAATATCAGTCAAGAGTCATGTACGCTTCAGTTGATTCAATCACGAAAATGTCGAGGCATGATTTACTGAAAATGTTGGATCATCTGTAGATTTTTCGTGGATCCGTAAACAGATGTCATATAGAATAGAAAGCTAAACATGAAACTACATGGGTATGACCACGGAACTTCCGAGTACATGGCTTTGAATAAAAAGAAAGTCTTCCCAACGGTGATTCCGTCACGGTGGAATTCATGATATCTGAACATCCTCTTGGTATCAGATAATCTCCCACTCGCTGTACCTATACCGTCATGTATAGATTCGAGCGAAATATGAGACGCGCACTTTGTGTGCATGAGCCTCGGTCAATCAAATCCCCACCGATTGGAGTGAGCTCTGGATATCAGCTGAACATTGTATTGTTATTGTCATAAAGCTGAGTGTCTAATCCCAGGTTTGTACCATAATCCGAGTTAATACTTAGACAATACTATCTTGCCCCGATAGCAGCGACAGGTGCATTGACGAGTGGGTTACCGGGTGTCCTAGTTCGTTCCCCTGGTCTTTCACTATCTCTTTAGCATAGGACGGCCTTTTTATCTATTGATAACTGGTGTAAATATGATAAATATGAATAAACTTTTCCTACTCTTCCCAGAAAGAACCAGGATGGAAATATTCCACTTATCGTCTATTAAAAATATTTCCTAGGTTAAATAGATACCCGATTAACGAGCCAAAACTCATACGGCCAGCTATGTGTAAATGCACCGCCTGCTGTTATCAGGACCAGGGAGTATTGTCCAAGGATATTGCAAACCCGAGATTAACTTGCTTATTTTTATTGTTGAGATATAATAATTGACACATTTCTATCGTCCCGTGGGGTTCCCATGCAGACATATCCTTGGGGTATCGGGTGTAAAAAGTAATAGTACTGATATGTCGTGATATGATTGAAATATTGTACAAAGCGACGTTAAATTATACTCATTTCTTATCGCTGCATAGTCTACATCGATAAAGGCTTCAGTTGTTTTAGGGGGTTCGTTACCTTTCAGACGCAAGGCTTCCAAAATTAGTGTTATATTGAAGTAATACTTGAGAGCATATCCAAAAATCATACATTTTGACCAAGTATGGTATTTCATAAACCATTTTCGTATGAAGGAGAGAATCTAAAAACTAACATGAATTTCAACGGGATTTTACGGTTCAGTCAAAAATGTGCACTCAACATGCTGTCTTGGGGAAAAATAACATGGTGAACATTCAATTCCTTTGCTCATATTTTTACCGCATGTATTACTGATTGAAAGTAGCCACAAAACATGGGTCCTTCACCATGCCGATTTCTGGCAATAGAGAAAAATGCAAAAATCGCTGGGCTTTTTTGGACCTGTCCAGGCCTTGGTGGGTGGGAGGCCCTAATTATTTTCCTTACCGCTTGAGCCGGGGGGGCTGAAACTTACCACACTATACCTTTGGGTCATACTTTACCAGAAAATGTAAAAAGAAATCCAAGATGGCCGCGTTGATGACGTCACAGTGACGTCATTTAGATGGCCGCGTCATTTTCAAAAACGGCATTTTTTGGTCGATTTTTCGGTCAGAGTTTTCGAATTTTTTATTTGTGCAATTTCTCCGCAAACACAGCATTATAAATTAGTAAATATTAATGTGATGTGCAATAAAATACTTTTTGTTGGTACCCCACCTGGCCGCCATCTTGAATTTACCCATGATCCCCTCTTCGCGGGATTATGCAAATAGGCTCAAAATGACCCCAATATGATAAAGTATAAAGTCACGGAGTTTCAGCTCTCCATTTTTGTCGTTCCGGAGATAGCGCAGAAAGTAGGGTTAAAAGATTGGAGAAAACTTCAAAACCGAAGTGTAGGTGGGCCGAAAATCCAGTATAAATCTGACTTTTCTCGTCAGATAGTAGGTGTAAGTAGCTGTTGATGACTGTTTTGATGGGCATTCTTGGTTCATGATTGATTCTCAATTCATATGAATGTTCATTTGTCTATATAGACCTAAATGTAGGCTAATTTGTGGGATATATCGGGTGACTTCCGGTGAACGAAAGGTAACGAAACCCCTTAACTAGTTAACAAAAACCACAACATGAACCCATAACACAATATTTTGATAATACTGGTAGGTATCGCATGCTGAACACCAAGGAACTGGTTCATAGAATTGTAAGTTTAGATTTTCGACAAAAATCTAAAGTATGTAGATCTACATATGTATTAAAACGGAACTCTGCACAGAACTGATTTGTCCCCCGTGTGAAATTTGTAAATATGTCTACCTATACACACCTCTATGGAAATGATAAATAAAAACACCTGAGCTCGCTGAATAAAAAAATTCTGTTGGACACTGGCATCAAATTGTACAATATATTCAGACCGCATAATATATATCGACTGCCAACGTCTCGATAAAACAACAACTTATGTACATGTACAGGCCCGGGCAAATCTATTTTGAGATTATGTCTTGATTGGGTTCACGCAGACGCTTAAGCTGGTATCAATAATCGAACACTTTGTCCTTGAATTATTGTTCTTTCTGTCTTGAACGTACAAACGAGTTCGGATATCTGGTCGAAAAAAACCTTGAAAATATGACTTCATTCAGTGGCTGCATTCTTTGTTTCTCGGCGTCTGCCCAGCCGCAACTTCCCAAACTCACCAGAGCAGTTGTGTAAAACAACAGACGACTCTCACATGAAGTAGACTGAATACAGACTCATTTGTCCACTGTTTAAAGACAATGGAAAAGATTGTCAGTCTATACTTGAAGATAAAACAAATGAAACCGGAACAGTATATGCTCGCAATCTGCAGACGTCTGTAGCAGACGTATAATACATTTATAACATATTAGTAACCAGTATCCATCAAGTCCCAAGCCATTATAAAAATACACATTATTCCTTAGACTATACAACCATATCATTCTCCGGTATTATTCGGCTCTGCGGCAATTAGTCTCCACCAGATGCCCTCGATACACAAATGAGTTAATTATTTTGAGCTGATCTATCAACACAACTCCCGAGCTAGCGTGTCTAAATCCGCTTAAGCCGGTGCTAAGGGCCCTGTGGTTACTTCATAGTTTTCACATGAACAACTGCAATAAAGGCGCGTCTGAGATACCAAGGCTACGTGTTAGAATCCTCCGTATTCTAGTCTGAATGTGAGATCTCGAGGGAGACTTTACTGTGGAGTCAAGTTTGCTCTTTATTCGCCGGACGTCAGTATTTCCCACCCCATATATCTCATCAGTCCAGTATTCAATCTGCTCTGCATCAATATTAGTAACTAGTATTCATAGAGATCTGCAGCTCTGAAAGTCTGTCCATTTTAATCCTTAGACAAAACAAATGCCCCGGCACAGCAATGGTCCTCTCTTGGAAAACTTATGGTTATCAATAGTTAAAAATATGTTCAATACTGTAAGTGTAGGCTTGAGAGTGAGATTACAACCCGCAAAATCACACAGAAAGGCGCGTGTCAATGCACCCGCCGACATGACTCTTTATTAAAAATTGAAGGGGAAAATCAGCATTCAACTGTTTAAAACTAGATCAAATAAAACGTTGTTTAGATCTGGTTTCAATCAGATTGATGGGGTTTCAATCAGATTGATGGGTAAGTCTTCACCCTAAAACAAGTTTCAAGTCCCAAGGTTCCCTAGTGCCCAGTTTCAAAGTTCCAAGTTTCAGCTCCGTATAGTTCCAAGCTCCACTTCCCCCAAGCTCCACCTCCGTAGTTCGAAGCTCCAGTTCTCCCAAGCTCCACCTCCAAAGTTCCAAGCCCGAGTTCAAAAGCTCCCAGCTCTAACTCTCGGATATGATACACATCTAGTAGTTGAAAAAGAGTTACACATACGCCATCGCCAATCAGCCCTTATTATAATGTTACTGTTTAGTTCATCTGTCCAGCCTGTTCGACACATGTGTTGAATTGTTGTGGAGCCCACGGGTTATAATTATGGGGTCGATGAATAAAATAAGTCGCAGCTAACACCTACTGAAACCAAATTTTGGGGGGATCTGAAGTTTTTGAAAACATCCATCAGGATAGCACCGATCGTTCAGGGAAAATAACTTTAAACGGAAGAGAATCCTGCCCATCAGTGGAAATATTCAATACCGCCAATCTGTGGGGGAATAGATTACACACGCCCGTCTTATAATTTTTTATATCTTTCTTATTTTGTCATAAAATTTTGGATAGTTATGGGGTCACAGAAAGTAACCATCCTCCTCTCTCAAATTTAAAAGCCCATCTAATAGATTTTTGGCAGTCGGAAATCCGTGAATGCGCGTCAGGATAGCTGTGGGATCATCAGAGAAAGTAAGGGAGTAGTAGAGCGGGTACATTATCATGCTTTTATAGAGAAATAATAGGATGATTTGTTAAAAATTCTGTTGAACAGAACGTTTTGAGCTGTGTGTGTACTAACAAATGTAGAATCCATGTGGATGGTTGGACTGGGGCTATTCAGCCAACACACCTGTGTTCAATTATCTAGCAATAAGCCGATGATACGTGACCGAACTATCTTTTACAAATGCGACCGGTCATCAAATTTCTTGTATTTATCACCAAGACCATACACGTCTGGTACAATAGTCTTTCGTAACTTGCATCGCATTTTTCAAAGAAATTTTGGTTGAGTGTGACCGGCCTCATAGTGTCCACCATAATTCATAATTCAATCACACTGATGGTTAAAAATCAATCACCCCCAGTCATTCTAATATATACGATTACCCTCCAAAATCATTACGATGAAGAAATAATGGATCATTTGCATGATTCACAGTAGCTGAGTTATGTTAAATACGAAGGTCCACCCCCTACCCTAACGTTGATACTATGCCCTCCACCAGTTTTCTCATTTCCATTGGTGTGTTTCATCAACATGATCATAGCAAAATGATTAGTGTTTAATACAAACATTATCCCTTCTTCCTGTTCATTCTGTTTGCCAAGTTCCCCAAGTTAATCCCCTTCATGTAGATCTCCATATCAGTTTGTAAAATGAAATTTATTTCACAAGCATCTGCATAAATACTGCCTCAATCTGTGGAGGCTTCAAAGATACACACGAGATTATCAAATTTGTGGACATATCTATGTCAAGTTGCCCTAGCACATTGATACAGAGAAAGGTCAACCTAACTCTATATAGCTATATCAACACCATATATCACTTTAAACCATACACTTCTGGAAATGTGTCGTAAATTACAGGAAAACTAGCCTTCAAAACTTCAGCGACCACACTTCCTGCTCTGAAGCTCCAAAGCTCCATGCAATCTTGTTATAGTTTTGATTGCGATCTCCATTTGTTTGTACATACGACTACAGTTGTGGTCAAGCGGTCATGAAACTCTCCAGAATAGCTATGGGCTACAGAAACTGAGCCTCTCTCTCTTAAAGAAATCCAATCTAAAAGATTTTCGGGGTCGGGAGGCTGTGCAACTTGATCAAGTTAGGGCGTAGAAGAGGAGTTAGGTGCAGGATTGGCTTTTTTTGATATATTTTTTCAAATTTCCTATGCTTTAACATGGTGCTATATAGCATAATTGGCAATATTGTGCAGATACTTTTGCTAAACTCCGCAGTAGGCAGAAAAGTGGGATACTTTAATAGCATCTATATTCAATATTTAACATTTTTATAATATCATCTAATTAGAAGAGATTCGCAGTTAAATATCTAGCTGGCGTCCGAGAAAGACAATATATTCAATATTTAGCACCTTTATAATATCATCTAATTAGAACAGATTCGCACTTGAATATGTAGCTGGCTTCTGGGAAAAGACAATAAATTGAATATTAAGCACTTTTATAATCTATGCTAAATAGAAGAGATTCGCAGTTAAACTCCACAAGAGACTTTTCGGAGAAA
Source organism: Hanleya hanleyi (assembly GCA_036873755.1). Classification (NCBI taxonomy): domain Eukaryota; kingdom Metazoa; phylum Mollusca; class Polyplacophora; order Lepidopleurida; family Hanleyidae; genus Hanleya; species Hanleya hanleyi. Next base: position 816 of record JAVTVY010001776.1, on the reverse strand, counting down.
AGACAATATATTCAACATTTAGCACTTTTATAATCTAATCTAATTAGAAGAGATTCACTTTGATAATATCATCTAATTAGAAGAGATTCCCAGTTAAATATCTAGCTGGCGTCCATGAAAGATAATATATTCAATATTTAGCACTTTTATAATATCATCTAATTAGAAAAGATTCGCACTTAAATATGTAGCTGCATGGCGTCTTTGAAAAGACAATATATTCAATATTTAGCACTTTTATAATCTATACTAAATAGAAGAGATTCACAGTTAAATTCCACAAGAGACTTTTCGGAGAAAAGACAATATACATTCAATATTTAGCACTTTTATGATCTAATCTAATTAGAAGAGATTCGCATTAAAATATCTGTAACTCCGCAGTAGGCAGAAAAGTGGGATACTTTAATAGCATCTATATTCAATATTTAACACTTTTATAATATCATCTAATTAGAAGAGATTCGCAGTTAAATATCTAGCTGGCGTCCGAGAAAGACAATATATTCAATATTTAGCTCCTTTATAATATCATCTAATTAGAAAAGATTCGCACTTGAATATGTAGCTGGCTTCTGGGAAAAGACAATAAATTTATAATCTATGCTAAATAGAAGAGATTCGCAGTTAAACTCCACAAGAGACTTTTCGGAGAAAAGACAATATATTCAACATTTAGCACTTTTATAATCTAATCTAATTAGAAGAGATTCACTTTGATAATATCATCTAATTAGAAGAGATTCGCAGTTAAATATTTAGCTGGCGTCCATGAAAGATAATATATTCAATATTTAGCACTTTTATAATATCATC
>JAVTVY010001775.1:0-33812 GCA_036873755.1 Hanleya hanleyi | reverse complement strand
AACAAATACCCCAACGAGATGCTATTTGATTTACGGAGAAACTTCACTACAACCCATCTCCCCCACGGTTTCATTGTTTTTGGACACGAACCACACTGCCCGGGATAACCTCACTTGAGTCACTTGGCAAAATCAGCAGGGGTGAAAGCTGTAACAAAGCTGAACACGAGTTCATATTATTTGATCATATGAACATTTTAAACCCGTGAAAACAGTGGCAATATTTCAATGACATAAAAATAAGGTAACGGTTCATTCGAATACAAAACCCGAGAATGAATGATGATGTTGTAATTTGCATGCGACTGGTCTTTCCACCCCCAATCCCCCCCCCGTGATCACCAGCCTTCATGATTGAGATCGCCCGGGGCTTGCGTGGAATTGTTCGAAGCACGTGTTGAGGTCAACAGGCTGTAAAAATTATAATGTGAAAGAAATACGTCCCAGACGTCACAGTTCAGGTACACACTTTTAACCGGTAGCACTTCGCATGCAGCTTCAGTGCCAATCTAATTATGGGGTTGCTTCCTAGAGGGGGTCCGCTAATTGGCCATTCACTTTCGGACAGACCTCTTCACTTTCTATTTCATGCAACTTCTGACATTGCTGAACGGGCTAACCTATTTCCATCTGGGCATGCGTAATTGTCTGACCAGTGAAAACGAAACCACTCCGACCCAAACAATTAACTAGGCCACAAGGAATTCTTGATTTATCAAACAACCACGGCCGTGTAAATTAGCCTGCCAGTCGACAAAAGGAGAAAGAGAAAGTGGACGGTATACGCGGAAATATCGCTGTCGCCACTTTTTATTTTATTTTCACTTTGTGCAGACAGACACTGCCGACTTGTGAAAGTAAGCTAGCAGATGAAATTCGCCCCACGTGAACGGTGACCGTTCGCGTAAAATATGGTTTGCGCAACCTTCACGTAACCTGAACGAGCGTTCGCGTCAAAAAATAAGGCCTGGTATGATACCCATCTGATAAAAACATAGGCCCCACGATAATTATTCAGTTCGGAAAATCAGACATGTGCGGCATTTTTTTTTGCCGTGGATGGACGGTTTTACTACGGCAAACTCTTATAGCGAGGGCTGCAATTGATACGATATTTAATCACCAGAATATAAATATATTTAAAATAAAAATATTTATACATTTTTTTCACTCAAATAGATACCGGTACTGAACAAGACAGTGTTAGTGATTGTGTGACTATATACAGTACACTCCAATATTAGTGAAAGCATTATATAGCTAGGCTACTACTCTCCATTACACCATGAAGCAACAACAATAATCTACCAGTATAACCATGAGAATACCTAGCGTAAAACTGGAAACCAAAAATAACGATACAAAAAATTAAATATTTAACCAAAAATTATATTCTCATAAGGTTGAGAGAAATGAAACATTCAACCGAATATGCCATTTCTCCTAGTATTACCAATACTAAAGTTTAGTGGGCCTAGAGAATTCATTTTACACAGTAAGAAGTAATCCTCAGTCTATATAATGTGATAGCATAGTATTTATTATATCCCCCGCAACGAAGTTAGGGGGGGTATACTGGAATCGGCTTGTTCGTCTGTCTGTCCGTCCGACCGTCTGTCTGTAGACACATTTTCCCCCCGACTACTAAGATTTTGCTTCTATTCTAATGAAACTTTATATATGTGTTACCTATGGTTTGAAGATGTGCATCTCCTATTTTTATTTTTGACATATTTATGACGTTTTGAACTTGATAGGACTTTGCCATTTTCAGGATCACACAATTTTGTCCGGGCTACTCCTCCTTAGATTTTGCTTCTATTTTAATGAAACTTTACATATGTGTTACCTATGGTTTGAAGTTGTGCATGTCCTACTTACTAGGCGAAATTATAATTTTTGGCACATTTATGACGTTTTGAACTAATATAGGACTTTGCCATTTTCAGGATCTATTCCCATGTATAGACAAGTTTTTAGTGTTATCAACTACTCCTACTATTTTTATCAGAAGGTTCTGAAACTTTGTAGACATGTTTGAAGATTTGCATCTCTTATTTGAGACATGAAATATTAATTTTTGTCAAAATTACCCAGATTTGGACTTTGTCGATTTTCGGCATATATTCAAATATATATAGCATGTTCTTGTGTAATTAACTAGTCACACAGTTATTACTGGATGTTTCTGAAACTTTGTACACATGTTTAATATGGTTTGAAGATGTGCATCTCTTATTTATGACCTGAAATATTTGGTCAAAATTACCAGGCCTTCTTTATCCAGATTTGGACTTTGTCGATTTTCTGCATATATTCCAATATATATACAGCATGTTCTTGTGTAATTAACTAGTCACTCAGTTATTACTGGATGTTTCTGAAACTTTATACACATGTTCAATATGGTTTGAAGATGTGCATCTCTTTATTTATGACCTGAAATATTTGGTCAAAATTACCAAATTTCTTCAAATATTCATGTAATGAGTGCACTGATAACCTGATCAGCAAGCAGTATTTTACATTATAATATTCCATCATTATACCCTCTCTCTGCCTTGCCTTTTCCTTTACTTGAGCCATTATTTGCACCTTTCGGCATGTTTGATCAGCCTGGGCCACATGCTTTCTCGCCAGTGTTTACGTTCCACTGACCCAGAGCCGCGCTCTGGATATGACCCAGTTTACCTAATATGGTGAGACTGGAGTTGTGTATTTATGCCTATTAGCCTGGGCCACACGCTTTCTCGCCAGTGTTTACGTTCCACTGACCCAGAGCCTCGCTTTGGATACGACCCGGTTTACCTAATATGGCGAGACTGTGGAGTCGTGTATTAAATTTCATTAGCCTTAAATCTTATGGCTGTTATGTGTGTATATTGGACCCCTGCTAACATAACAGCGGTAGTTTAGAAATTAGCTATGCCATACAAAACATTTCAGTTCGGATCAATCAGTCACAAAATTTTCACTGACCACCCTTCATTGATACACAGCCCCACGACCCCGTGACTGAGTGACATACTTTCGAGTGGAATGTAAACAAAGCCTCATGACGCGCTAACTGGCTCAGGTTGAAGAACCAAGGACTAACATGCTGCTGTTCTAACCCGTGAGAAAAAAAATGAAAATCTTGATATAAGTAAATTCTAATGGGGCCCCGAGACTAAATACATCTGTTCTTCACGCTATTGCCGTGCAATATAGGCCTAAACGCAGCTGCAAAAACAAGAGCTGAGGTGGCAAAGTGGTTTAGGGCGCTTGCATTTACTGCTGGCAATTTAGTGCCAAATTCCGAGAGCACAGGTTCGAACCCCCACGGGGTCGACCCATCCAGCACTAGTTTCTGTGCTTCACCAAGAAAGTCTCATCCTAAAAATAATTGATTAATAATCGAATCTACTTATAAACAATGTTTTATTAAAATGATAAGTTGACCCAGTCATAGATTACATGCCAAAGCCTATAGGCTCTAGTTTTCAAACCAGACTACGTGTGATGGAGTGAATTGTGCAAAGTGAGGACTAAATGTATTTAGACATCCTTGCACGCCTACGCTCACACAACATCTGATCAAATATGAACAATTCAAACTTGAAGCATTTTCATTGGGCGAAGCAACTCGACTGACGGGCTTGTTAATTTAGGAGCTAATGACCGCCTTAGTGAATATTATCGTGTAATAATTTTTCGACGTTTAGTTTTAGACCATCAATCAAAAAACCGAGCGGCGGTTCCTGATTTCATAAACAGAACGGCAAATTTTCTGCAAACTTACCCCGTGTTGATGGGAGGAATTTCGTGACTGATTTGAAGGCCATGCTTGCTCGTGCTGTCCGTGCACGAGATGTAGCTGTGTGAACTCCGCCCACTGCGCAATGAATGAACCAATGAGCTCAGCTTTGTAGCACTGCGTCTCTAGAATTAGACGTCACCAGTTCGGCACATGAATGAAAGAGATCACAACAAAACAAATGAAGATTATCGTGTGATAATCTCTATATGTTTTGAGATCTGGACCAATCAGCGCACGCGTATAATGTGGAGCATGTTAGAATTCAAATTCACTGCGCTGTGTTTATGATATGCACACGCCCACCACTATACCGCGGACGTCACTCCGATGTCGATTTCAGTTCGCTTCGGAGATCTGGATTGATTTATCCCGAAGTGTCAAAGTCTGAAGACGGTATCGTCCAGATATTTTGTCCCAGGATATGATGCTCAAAGTAGGGGACAAGGGTGTATTCGTACAGCGTTCTCGGGCACTTTATATCTCTCATACAGCGTTCTCGAAGCTAACTTTTCTGTCTCGTTCTTAGTTCCAACGAATTTTCCTTTGTCTTTCACCATATTAAATTTTTCCATACTCTCCTTTCTGAAAACATTTTATTTTCTATATACCAGTCTCAGAAACCATTAGCCTGTAGGAATTCAGAATGGCGATGATTTATGAACAGTTACCTCCCAGTTTATTGCTATTTATAAGTGCGCACCATAGTGAGGATTAGATTTATGCGGTTACATGCTTACATGGTTGATGCTATCAAATTCCACCAGAGGCCAGTAGTTGCTGACCATTCCTGTTCTGCCTCGGTTGAGAGGGTGCGATGAGAGAGGCCAGTTTATCAGTAAGGTTGTGGCTTTCAAAGTTAATCACAGTTTTCCCATCATAACTGTTTGTAGGAGAGTTGCAACGAGAAGATTGTGAGCATTGTCTGCTTGTTAGTCCTTCATGTCTTAACCCGGCCTTGTCTCGTGTCTGTTGGCTTGAATCTGGTTTTTGTCCAATTTGTTTTGAACATCGAATTATCTTGGCATGATGGATGGGAGATAACTTTCACTCTTCACCACTGTTATTGTTCATGATGTGTGTCTATCCTGTCCATTCATAATACTAGAGAATATATCCTAGAGCGTAGTGATGCCGTAGTGTTCTGCGTTTTCGGAGAATTTTGTGAGCTGATGAGTTAACTGGTGACTTGAGCAGTTGATCTCGAGATCCAGCAAGGAATGCAATGTCCTTAGAAGATTGGTTACACTTCCTCTCGACGTTGGTGAGTGGATTCATCACTTAAATGGCCTCTGTAACCGATTCAGCCGAATATTTGCAGGTGCGTATACACAAGCAGATATAGAACCCATACAGCGTGAAGCTTTGATAGTTCAGTATTACTTAATTCTTAATCTATAAGTACTGACCAGAAAGGCCCTAATAGCGGATGGTTCTAAACAGTACCTGAGTGGTATTGACCGGAATACGGCGATCACGATTCTACACAACAGTCGGACAAGCTTACTGTTTTCCCGTGGATTTCTTCAACGTACAGGCGGCTAAAATCGGCGGTAATAGTCTGTGGGCTTATGTAAAAAAAGCAAAATTTTGGGTAGATTCTTGGCACCAATGTTTAAGCACACCTAGAAACATCACTGATTAAGAAAAAAATGGGTGCCAGTTTTTGCATTAACATTTAGGGCCTCCATTTTGAATTTCAAAATGGCCGCCTTTTTTAGCCGATCTGTATGTTTTTTTGTTATTCAACATTATTTTAAACATGTAATCGAAATGTGCGCAAATAGTTTGGGTTTGAAATGCATTATAGTTGAGACAACTGTTCATCTGAACTCGTTTGCATGGATATTAACCTGTTTTCGACGTTATTATCAAGAAATATTGGTATGAATGTGCAACTTCTTACTGGTATATGACAAATATTTTCTGCTCACAGTATGTAATAATGCATATCCAATGTGAACCAAATAAATTCCATGAAAATCAGAGCTTCTGAGCTAGTTCACCAGGGCGTTGAAGCGTTAAGCTGGGCGTTGACGGGCGTTGAGACGGGCGTTAAGACGTAACGACGGGCTTTGACGGGCGTCGCCGCATTTCGATGAATTGGTGTCAATTCCATGGAAATCAGAGCTTCTGAGCTAATTCACCAGGGCGTTGAAGCGTTAAGCTAAGCGTTGACGGGCGTTACTGTCTATAAAAGCGAGCGTATTTCCAAAAACACGCACAGTCGACGTTCAACCGTCAACATGACTTATACTTGCTCTGAGTGCGAACGCACGTTCACCAGACATTACGATATGATGCGACACCAGAAAAATATACATGGGATTGAAGACTCCGAGGAGTCCGTTGAGGGGGATGCTGATACAGAGACTGCTGAGAGTGTATCGACTGATACAGAAACAGAGATTGCTGAGAGTCTATCTAGTGATACGGAGAGCTTGACCTCAGATAGTCAGCATACGTCCGTGGAAAGTGAGGCAGAACCTACCTTCTGGGATCGTATTGTGACAGCAGCTATCAATACTTACGCTGCAGCGATCGAGGACGCCGGAGAGGATAATTTACAACAGACGTACACCCAAATGCGCCCCCGCATCAGGAAAACAGCCATGGCGATCTATGAACAGTATACCTTACTACCGCTTGAAATGAAAGGCGACCCCACGCACAGGTCCATCATGAAGGCCAAGCGTCACTTGGAAGAGGGTATGGGGCTACCACCCACCGAGGCCCTGGAAAATGCGATCAGAATGCGCAAACAACTGTTTCAGGACATGCTGCCCGAAGAATATCCAGGCCTGTCCGACGATGATTAGAATAAACGGCTCAGAGCGAACATGGCCGAAGATGGAACTTGCTGAAATGGCGACTTCTGATTGGACAAGAATACATCTAACGGACAGAAACGAATATGATAGATGCAAATGGTGGCCTCTGATTGGGCAAGAGTCTTTTTGAGTTGTAAACATACCCAACGCGGCTCCCCCAGCGTGGGTATGATGTAACATTGGGGAAAATAAACTATATGAAAAAACTTCTTGTTGTTGTTGTTCTCTCATGTGTCATCCTTGTTTTTGTTGTTGTTGTTCTCTCTCCGGTCTATATCATGGCGTCAAGGCGTTATGTTAGAGCGTTAAGGCATAACTACAAGCGTTGACGGGCGTCACTGCATTTCGAAGAATTAGTGACAATTACATGGAATATCTAGAAAATCAGAATTTCTGAGCTATTTCACCAGGGCGTTGAAGCGTTAAGCTTGGCGTTGGCGGGCGTTGCTACAATATGACACCTCATACGACGCATTCGGACCAAGGATGGTCCCTCTCTACACCAAATACCTTCCTTTCACTGCCCCAAAATGTCCACTTTGGCTACTACTCGTACTGATGACGTCACAGATGACGTGAACATCCCTCAAATCGGGGTCTACACCCCAAGAGCTACAAAATGACACCTCACACGACGCATTCGGACCAAGGATGGTCCCTCTCTACACCAAATACCTTCCTTCACTGCCCCAAAATGGCCACTTTACTTACTACAACCAACTGCGCATGCGCAGATTGACGCGACTTGCATTTGAAAACACACCATTCTGACTCTAACCCACACAAGCTTCACTTTGACACCTTCCACGACCCATTCGGACCCATAGCGGTCATCTCTACCCCAAACACACACCCACATACCCCCCCAAAATGCCTGCTTTCTATACTACGGCCAGACTGCGCATGCGCAGAATGACCATATTTCTACCCCACATCCACGCCACCAGATGCTCCATTACATAGGCTTCACATGGATACCTCACACGACCCATTCGAACCGTGAATAGCCCATCTCTAACCCAAACACACCCACACACACCCCCAAAAATGCCTGCTTTCTATACTACGGCCAGGCTGCGCATGCGCCGATTATTGACAACGTACGAATTATTAGTGTAGTCAAGTGCTCCTGCATGAGAGCTTCAAAATAAGACCTCATACGACACCATTGGACCACAAGGGACTCACCTAGACTCCAACACGTCCACCCAGTATGGATTTATACATACATTGGGCTTATAGTGGTTAGTGAGTTAGTAGGATTTAACGTCGTTTTCAACATTGTTTCAGTCATATCACGACGGTGCCTACATGTGCCAGAACACGAGAGTGTCCACAGTTCCTATTATTCTGGACACTGATCAGCCCAGTCAGTACAGCACCCGGTCACCCATCCAAGTATTGACCGAGCTCAACGCTGCTTAACTTCGGTGATCTGACATTGGGCTTATACCCCAGTATATGGGTCTATATGGGAATTTCACCGTTTCGTGCCGGGACACTTCCTATCATGTTTGTCTTGACGAGACTAAGAAAACAAATCCAAACAACCATACCGCAAATGTCTAGAAGTAGGTTTCCCAGTGGGACAAACATTGGTCCTATACCCCTAGTATGGGACTATATGGGTCTATATGGGGCTACGTAAACAAATCCTGAAATCTGGTGACCATCTTGGATTTTTGCTAATTTAGAGTATTGATAGTGTTCTTATTTTGTTTCCAATGAATGGTTGGCCCCTTTATAAGAGTTTAGATAAAATGAAACAAATACTGGATGACATTTGAATGAATAATTGGCAATTATGTTTAAAAAATGATTTTCGATGATGGCCATTTGGAATTCAAAATGGAGGTCCCAAATGTTAATGCAAAAACTGGCACCCATTCTTTTCTTAATCAGCGAACTTTCTAGATGTGTTTAGACATGAGTGCCAAGAATCTACCCGAAAAAATGACAAATCTGGAAAATATTACGTAAGCCCATAGACTAGTCTGTGGGCTTATGTAAAAAAAGCTAAATTTTGGGTAGATTCTTGGCACCAATGTTTAAGCACACCTAGAAACATCACTGATTAAGAAAAAAATGGGTGCCAGTTTTTGCATTAACATTTAGGGCCTCCATTTTGAATTTCAAAATGGCCGCCTTTTTTTAGCCGATCTCTATGATTTTTTGTTATTCAACATTATTTTAAACATGTAATCGAAATGTGCGCAAATAGTTTGAGTTTGAAATGCATTACAGTTGAGACAACTGTTCATCTGAACTCGTTTGCATGGATATTAACCTGTTTTCGACGTTATTATCAAGAAATATTGGTATGAATGTGCAACTTCTTACTGGTATATGACAAATATTTTCTGCTCACAGTATGTAATAATGCATATCCAATGTGAACCAAATAAATTCCATGAAAATCAGAGCTTCTGAGCTAGTTCACCAGGGCGTTGAAGCGTTAAGCTGGGCGTTGACGGGCGTTGAGACGGGCGTTAAGACGTAACGACGGGCTTTGACGGGCGTCGCCGCATTTCGATGAATTGGTGTCAATTCCATGGAAATCAGAGCTTCTGAGCTAATTCACCAGGGCGTTGAAGCGTTAAGCTAAGCGTTGACGGGCGTTACTGTCTATAAAAGCGAGCGTATTTCCAAAAACACGCACAGTCGACGTTCAACCGTCAACATGACTTATACTTGCTCAGAGTGCGAACGCACGTTCACCAGACATTACGATATGATGCGCCACCAGAAAACTATACATGGGATCGAAGACTCTGAGGAGTCCGTTGAGGCGGATGCTGATACAGAGACTGCTGAGAGTGTACCGACTGATACCGAAACAGAGATTGCTGAGAGTCTATCTAGTGATGCCGGGAGCTTGACCTCAGATAGTCAGCATACGTCCGTGGAAAGTGAGGCAGAACCTACCTTCTGGGATCGTATTGTGACAGCAGCTATCAATACTTACGCTGCAGCGATCGAGGACGCCGGAGAGGATAATTTACAACAGGCGTACACCCAAGTGCGCCCCCGCATCAGGAAAACAACCATGGCGATCTATGAACAGTATACCTTACTACCGCTTGAAATGAAAGGCGACCCCACGCACAGGTCCATCATGAAGGCCAAGCGTCACTTGGAAGAGGGTATGGGGCTACCACCCACCGAGGCCCTGGAAAATGCGATCAGAATGCGCAAACAACTGTTTCAGGACATGCTGCCCGAAGAATATCCAGGCCTGTCCGACGATGATTAGAATAAACGGCTCAGAGCGAACATGGCCGAAGATGGAACTTGCTGAAATGGCGACTTCTGATTGGACAAGAATACATCTAACGGACAGAAACGAATATGATAGATGCAAATGGTGGCCTCTGATTGGGCAAGAGTCTTTTTGAGTTGTAAACATACCCAACGCGGCTCCCCCAGCGTGGGTATGATGTAACATTGGGGAAAATAAACTATATGAAAAAACTTCTTGTTGTTGTTGTTCTCTCATGTGTCATCCTTGTTTTTGTTGTTGTTGTTGTTCTCTCTCCGGTCTATATCATGGCGTCAAGGCGTTATGTTAGAGCGTTAAGGCATAACTACAAGCGTTGACGGGCGTCACCGCATTTCGAAGAATTAGTGAAAATTACATGGAATATCTAGAAAATCAGAATTTCTGAGCTATTTCACCAGGGCGTTGAAGCGTTAAGCTTGGCGTTGGCGGGCGTTGCTACAATATGACACCTCATACGACGCATTCGGACCAAGGATGGTCCCTCTCTACACCAAATACCTTCCTTTCACTGCCCCAAAATGTCCACTTTGGCTACTACTCGTACTGATGACGTCACAGATGACGTGAACAGCCCTCAAATCGGGGTCTACACCCCAAGAGCTACAAAATGACACCTCACACGACGCATTCGGACCAAGGATGGTCCCTCTCTACACCAAATACCTTCCTTCACTGCCCCAAAATGGCCACTTTATTTACTACAACCAACTGCGCATGCGCAGATTGACGCGACTTGCATTTGAAAACACACCATTCTGACTCTAACCCACACAAGCTTCACTTTGACACCTTCCACGACCCATTCGGACCCATAGCGGTCATCTCTACCCCAAACACACACCCACATACACCCCCAAAATGCCTGCTTTCTATACTACGGCCAGACTGCGCATGCGCAGAATGACCATATTTCTACCCAACATCCACGCCACCAGATGCTCCATTACATAGGCTTCACATGGATACCTCACACGACCCATTCGAACCGTGAATAGCCCATCTCTAACCCAAACACACCCACACACCCCCAAAAATGCCTGCTTTCTATACTACGGCCAGGCTGCGCATGCGCCGATTATTGACAACGTACGAATTATTAGTGTAGTCAAGTGCTCCTGCATGAGAGCTTCAAAATAAGACCTCATACGACACCATTGGACCACAAGGGACTCACCTAGACTCCAACACGTCCACCCAGTATGGATTTATACATACATTGGGCTTATAGTGGTTAGTGAGTTAGTAGGATTTAACGTCGTTTTCAACATTGTTTCAGTCATATCACGACGGTGCCTACATGTGCCAGAACACGAGAGTGTCCACAGTTCCTATTATTCTGGACACTGATCAGCCCAGTCAGTACAGCACCCGGTCACCCATCCAAGTATTGACCGAGCTCAACGCTGCTTAACTTCGGTGATCTGACATTGGGCTTATACCCCAGTATATGGGTCTATATGGGAATTTCACCGTTTCGTGCCGGGACACTTCCTATCATGTTTGTCTTGACGAGACTAAGAAAACAAATCCAAACAACCATACCGCAAATGTCTAGAAGTAGGTTTCCCAGTGGGACAAACATTGGTCCTATACCCCTAGTATGGGACTATATGGGTCTATATGGGGCTACGTAAACAAATCCTGAAATCTGGTGACCATCTTGGATTTTTGCTAATTTAGAGTATTGATAGTGTTCTTATTTTGTTTCCAATGAATGGTTGGCCCCTTTATAAGAGTTTAGATAAAATGAAACAAATACTGGATGACATTTGAATGAATAATTGGCAATTATGTTTAAAAAATGATTTTCGATGATGGCAAAATGGAGGTCCCAAATGTTAATGCAAAAACTGGCACCCATTCTTTTCTTAATCAGCGAACTTTCTAGATGTGTTTAGACATGAGTGCCAAGAATCTACCCGAAAAAATGACAAATCTGGAAAATATTACGTAAGCCCATAGACTATAATGTTAACGTAATTACATCACATCGATTCCCTAATTACGTCTAGACTTCCAAATTTCGGCAATAAGTAATTTAACTCAAGTGCTTATAGCTGATGACACTCTTGGCGAGGGTCGCCCATCTAGATTTTGAGTTATACACACTCGTACAAATGACGTTATACTCTTGGCCTTTTTCTCTGCTTTGGGAAAGCGGTGCACATGTACCCAACTAGTCCCTCTGAGCAACACCTTATTATACCCTGAGTTGGAATCAAACTCGCAGCTAAATGGAACACATATCATTCTCCGAACAACTACTTCTGGTCTTTGATTATTCGTCGTAAACAATTCACTTTTCTGGCAGAGGTTGACTGAAGGGGTCAACGGATCGAAACTATTTTTTATTGGTCTGATGCCAACAAACTGTTTCAACAGAACTTATAGGAGAGATTTTTATCCCAGGTTTCGTTTAGACAAGCATGTAAACAGTTTTATCTCATTGTTGGTTGTGAAGTCGGAAGAATCCGCATATATGCCTAATAAATTATTAGAGCAACATATAGGAATCTTGCTAGTTTTCTCAACTTTCAACCATTTGCGGTCATTATCTCATTAATTATGTCAGCACACTTCCCAGAAACACAAAGCTTCAACATTTCTCGATAAATGTATAAAAATTGCGATTGAAAACGGAGAAATTGAAGAGGTTAAAACACCCTTGATAGCATGTGAATCTGTATTCTGGCTGCAATTTGGCTGCCGATGTCTTACGCCTGTGGCGTATCCAGCAGGAGAAATTCAAGCGCTGTGTCGAGTTTTTGCTCGTAAAATTTGACTATTTCTGAACGTGACAGTTTTAAGATATTTTTGGTTGTAAATGTTAGATTCCATGGATTGATAAACCGTCCAGCAGGGTAGGGGTGTTTTAGGGTCCCTTTGAATGAAATCTGAAATAACGAATTACCAGTTTTTGGATATACTTTTTTAATTTTGGACATAAAGAAATTGTTATCCTAATACTATTCTTCTGGATTATTTAAATTTAAACAGGCTTTCGTTAATACAATATATACATTCTCATTTTATTACTAGGGATTGGTATCTCTATGTGTCTCCTCTCCACCCTTTCGGCCATATACTACATTGTCGTGATAGCATGGGCCCTTTATTTTTTGACGATGACATTTTCTGCGACACTGCCGTGGACAACATGTGGGAATTCATGGAACACCAATTCCTGTATCCCCTTCCTCCTGAATCCCATGAATATCACCACGAACTTCACCGGAAGTACGTCAGGGAATGTCACTGAAGATAAGGGTATTCTCGCAGCTGAGGAATTCTGGGAGTAAGTTGTTATCTCTTTTTTTCGCTTTTTATTGATATGTTTACTGCAATAACATGGTCACGATTTGAATTCTGTTCACCTACCAATTCCGAGCATCACTTTCAAAACACGATTCGAAAATATATACACCAGCCGAAAACTTATACACAATGTGAATAATGCGTCAAACGATCTAAACCGGCGTACATCGAGGCTAAATTTCGAATTGCACGAGCCTTTCATTATTCAGTATTTAAACTTTTTCAAATATCATGAACTGACAGTTAAAAGAACAAACATTGTTTCTAACGATATACCTTTGTGTTTTCCAGAAGAAAAGTCCTGTGTATATCGAGTGGTATAGACGAGATCGGCTCAATCAACGGGCACCTGGTACTGACTCTATTTATCGCCTGGTTTGCAGTGTTTATCTGTATATTCAAAGGAATAGCATCATCAAGAATAGTAAGTGTGCAATATTGCAATATGGGATGTTGAAGATCACAAGTCTGTTACAGGACACATGCAGTCATCAGTTATTGTGAAGCCTGACAAGACTGGGCACCCTTGTCCGGTCTTAATTCGGACAGGATTCTGCTGGTTGACTGTTAATCTCCAAGGCCCGCCCGCTGTTCGTGTCATTTGATAAAAATCTTTAGCTTTTTTAACCCTCGGGTAATGATCTCGTCATGTACGTCCGCCCGTACGTCCGTCCGTCCGTTACCGCATTTTAGGCAAAACTTGAGATACAGTGGCCAAATTTTGAAACTGATTAATGTTGTTCTTAGTCAGACGCCTATCAATGGTTCCGCTCGGCCCATGTTTCATAGAGTTATGCCTCTTTACAAATGTATTAATTTATGATTTTATGATATATGTTTGAATATTTCGAACTATATCTGCAGAACTGTGCTTAATACACCAACTACATTTTTGGAACCTATTTATATTGTGGTATTCTCCTCAGTCGTTATATTATGGTGTTATGCCCTATTTAGGCGCAATAATCTCTGATTTTTGTTAAAAGTGCTTGAATGTAACCAGTTATATCTAATTAACTGTGTTTGGTACAGCTACTAAATCACGAGGAAACTTTATCTAGTTGTATTCGTTTTGCCTACAACAATTAGTCGTCTCGGTCCATATTTTATGGAGTTATGCCCCTTTTCAGAGGTAATAATCTTTTGTGATATACAATTAAGTTATATCTGCAGATCCGGGCTCGGTACAACTACTAAATTTTGAAAACTTATTTATTTAGTTGTATTCTAGAAGCGTACAAAAAATTCAGCCCTTATTTTATGGAGTTGTGTCCCTTTTCGGGTGTGTCTTGGATAGACTTGAATGCAACTTGAACCAGTTATATCTGAAGAACTGTGTTCGGTACAGATACCAAACTTATTTATCTACTTTTATTCTAGAATCCTACAAAAATTATTCGTCTCGGCCCTTTTTACTTATGCCCCTTTTTGGGTGTAATAATCTAGGATTTTGTGATATATATATACTTGAATGTAGCGGTATTATCTGCAGAGTTAACGATATACTCTAATAAGGACAATTCTGGATGATTAATGAATACAGGCATAATATGCTTCACAGTCTCAGCATATTTCTCAATTGTTTTAGGGGAAGGGATATTGTGAGTCTCACCCTCATGTTTTGTCTTGGTGGGAAATGTACCGCACGGCGGACATTACACGTTTCTTCTCTATGTATTCTTGCATTTACCGTGTTTACCCCATGTTGAGACGTTTACTCCATCAGACACCCTCGATGCTCATCCATTAACATCCGATGAGTTACATATTTGAGGTGATCGGTCGTCGCACCTTCCGAGCTAGCGTATCTAATTCCGCTTACGCCGGTGTGGTTACTTTATAGTTTCGATATGAAAACTTGCCATAAACGCGCGGCTGAGATGCCAAGGATGTGTATTATGGTCTGAATGTGGTTGTCATATGGTTGCTTTTTAGCCACCAGACGTCGCCAAGTTTTCCCACCTCTTACATATCTGATCAATTTAAGGGATTTCCTTTTTTCGTTTACGGAAGTTACTCGATATATCCCACAAATCCTACATTTATAGACAAGTGATCATTCATATCAAATGATAATGAATAATGGACTAAATATATCCATCAAATCTTTCAGTGGCAACAATTTCACCTGTCTGACGGGGAAACTCAAATTTACACTTGATTTTCAGCCTATCCACACTTTGGATTTCCGGTTTTCTCCTATCTTTTAACATGTGATTTTGGCACTATTGCCAGAAATCGGAATGGTGAAGGACAGACAGGCCTGAAACCTGATTGTCCCAATTCTATGCCATGATACAATGAGGCCCCAACATCATTCATATCAAGTGATAATGAATAATGGACTAAATATATCCATCAAATCTTTCAGTGGCAACAATTTCACCTGCCTGACGGGGAAACTCAAATTTACACTTGATTTTCAGCCTATCCACACTTTGGATTTCTGGTTTTCTCCTATCTTTTAACATGTGATTTTGGCACCATTGCCAGAAATCGGAATGGTGAAGGACAGACCGGCCTGAAACCTGATTGTCCCAATTCTATGCCATGATACAATGTAGGCCCCAACATCCATGACAATTAATTGGCAGATGGCGATGGTGAAAGAATTCAATTAATCTCCTTCCTCGTGTAACATGACGTCAACTTAATTCCAGCGCGAGGCCCCTGAACTGGCACAGACGGAAGAGCATTTTTACGTGCTTTTTTTTTTGACGTAATGCTTCAATATAGGACTGTCATATAGGGAGGGGGGCTTACGGTAAATTTTTTTCGTGTGAAAGTCAACGTAACCCTATAAAGATTCATATCACTGACCAGTTTTCAGTCATGGAAAATTCGTGATCGTCTTCCCGCACAGGGCAGCCGTGGCTCACTACAACTTTCCATGTCAGTACTTGCAAACGTTTTCCTTGAACCATCGGCATTCGCATGTGTTTATGGCTAGTCATGTGCTTAGAATCAAGATAAGCCAGTAGACAAAAGTCAGATATCTAGACGATTGAAATGGTCCTCGGCCTGGACAATGACATGCGATAGATCGGGCCTCTCATAGCCTATCGTAGTCCGATCAAGAAAGTTGATTCATCATTATCATATCACATTGTCAGTAAGTCAAAGTGGGCATATTGAGCGTATATGTGAAAGCGATAATGACGGATACCAGGAAGACTTCATTGTATCATTATCATAGGCATGCTAAATCGTTAATTTACGAACGGTGAATGTGGGAAAGTTTATATTTCGCAAGGGCGAAGCTAGTTCCGCAAACTTGGAACTACAAATACATATTCATCAATATAATGGCACATTTGTCTGTTCAAACCCAGATTACCTTGTAATATGTAAAATGTTCACAGATTATAATCACATTTTCTGTAAATCGGTTTTAATGTTTAAAAAAGTTTGCTGATTTCAATCAGAAAAAACAACATTCGCACCAATCGATCGTTTTCGTTCGTTTATATGGAACAAAAAAAAATTGTTTCCTTCTCCACTTGCCACATAATGGGAAATGTGATAAACTCACGATTTAATCTCAAATCATGCCTTCCTTGGGTTTTACAGTTTCCCCTTATATTCTATCATGTGAAATTAGCTTAATCGAGCAATACCATTAAATTTTCATTTTCATCTAGGGCTTAGGTTCTTATGGTGTTTTAGTCAGTATGGTGTTTGGAAGTAAAATAGACATTTCCATCACCTACATAAGATGTTATTCAAGTAAGTCAGCCCAGTAATTCCAGTAGGTCAGTAGATCTTGACAACGTGTAAAAGCAGTTGGCGTGAATGTCGTTCATGTATTGGAATCATATAGAAAGCGTAGGTGGCGCAGTAATTGTATGTTCCTTTTCATCCAAAATTGTAGGCAGTGTACATCACGGCGACTGCCCCCTTCATCGTCATTGCCATCCTATTGTGTTGGTCGGTTACATTACCAGGATCCGTTGACGGTGTCCTTGTCTACATTGTTCCACGTTGGGAGAGAGTGGCTAATTTCCAGGTACGATGTTCTGAACGATTCCTATGTCACTATCCGAAAGCAGACTTGTGCAATCGATGGTTTCAGGTCTCCGAATCGGAGCACTCCGGGATATATTCCAGAAATATGACTCCCGATTGCTTCATTTCAAACGGATATGGGGTAAATCAGAACCCCCGAATTGCAGTATGTAAGTATAAGTGCAAATTTTATTTACATCTGAAACTTTTTCTGCAGTTATATATGTAGAATCCAATAAAATCGGTGGACGATAATTGAGGAGTATTGAATAATTCCTCATGGTCAATCAACCGTCATATTCAATGTTGATCAATATATGTTTTCGTATTTTAAAACAGCTGAATGTATCCGCATTCAAATTTACATTCCTTGTCCTACTCGTACCTTGCTGTAGAATCCCCTGACAGCTGGCGTGACGACCCCTGAAAATGTACCCTGACAATGTACCATTGATGGCCCCTGATAATGTACTTCAGCCCCATCATAGAAAGCAAGACAAGAGCTATACTTCATTCGGGGAGCAGGAGTCCCCCATAATACATTGTACTGGACAGGATCCGGTCAAGTTCACAAGACGAGAAAAATTGAAATACTATTGTTGTTGCTTGGACACATGTCTCCTCTGAAAATATATTCCATGCAGTATGCGTACACATTATAATAGTAACGAACGCCGACTTCACGAGAAAGGACGCGACTGCGAGAGTGTTGAAAACTGGAGTCTGCATACACTCAGAACCGGAACCTGTCCAGCGAGAGCGGAACGAGATTTGCAACGTCTGCTCGGCGAATACATCATATACAGTATCCAAGTTAGACAATGGATATAGACAAAACAAGCGTCAGATCCGACATTCAGTTGCCAGCTATCGTCCATGAACAGTGTTCGCGTCAGCTGAAGATAAATGTAGATATCCTTTTGAAGTGTTAGACTTTTTCTGAATTTCATACAAGCAGGAGAAACAAGCAGATATTTGAAATGAACATGTAATTACAGTGTAATATGATAATCCTATGTGGGATTGCGGAGAGATAATTAAGCTTCGAGAAAGTTGAAATGATCTCCAACGAAACGTCAGATCATCACTGAAGCAATAAAAGAAATTGCTATCCATAAAATAGCCTAGTGTTAGATAAGTCCCCACATAAGAAAATCTTGGCCGAGATTGGTTATTATTAATCCCTCATGCTTGAAATGGATAAATTTTCCCGCAATATATTAGGATGTAATTTATTTATTCCACGCCTGTAGAATTTTGGCCGCATTGCTCAAGGTTGACCTGGCAAGAATACCCCGTCCTGTTGCCTGTACCAAATGTCCGTCGGCACCAGATTAAAATAGGAATCACAGCCCTATCCCCACCCCGTTCAGCTAAAGGTTTCTTTGTAGGCCTATTGTGGTGATGTAGACATGATGAACATACTCAAATATCTTTCAGTTAATCTCACGCGGTGACGAGAAGAGAAAGTGAAGGTGTAGTGAAATAAAAGTAGTGGTAGTATCGGCTATAACAATGCCTACCCGTGTATATTGTATGCTCTATCAAATCATAAAGTGTCGATACATGCCCCACTGCTCCAGGTTAAAAATATTAGACAGATCTTTATGCTTTCTTCTGAATCGACCGTAAGAGCACATTTGTCAAGACAAAGGTATATAATGAAGCCAATTGTGAATAACGACCAATGAATACAGTTTCTGTCGTTGAGTGCGGAGATACAGCGCTTTCACAGGAATTCCTCCGTGTATATTTTTGTCTCCACACTTTATGTCTGAATAGCTAATATAGAAAATTGTAATCATAACGCGCCAATCCGCTCACTGTGGCACTAATATATATCAGTCAGGTGATTGCTTTCCGAAATCCTTGTGTTCCACTGATAATGCTACTCGATATGCAGAAGTAATATGAGATCGGTAGCATCATATATGTATAACGAAACTGTTGGCAGTTTTATCCAGGAAGAGCTAAGTGATACCAATGCCATAAACTTGACCTATATCATAGGTGTGTTATATTTTGACAGGTGTGGGTAGAAGCTTTTATCCAGGTATTTTATTCCCTTGGTCCGGCCTGGGGTGGATTGATAGTTTTGTCCAGTTATAATCCATTCCACCGGAACTGTTTCAGGTAAGAACGCTTTAGCCACCTCAATCATGGTAGGATTATTCAGTTCCATCTCACATTCAGAGCCCCTTTGTATGTTGTTATACAATATTTTAGCGAGTGAAATTGGCATGACTAACCTCGCCATATAGGTGAATATTCTCTTAGTTTACAGTTGAGCAGCGTGAAGGGACAGGGAAGGGTTTACTTCATATTGCCAAAGGAGTCAAAGGAAAAGATGGAACATTGGTTGCAGACAGCCATCGACGCAACCGTAATGTTATAGATGTCTGTCTAATAGAGGTGCAAGAACTGACTGATGTCTTTTGTATTTCTAAGAAAACAATGTCCTTATGCATCTCGCAAGGCTCTTTCTTTTCTGATTCCATTTTTGCTGCTGCAATGAGTTAATCGCCACCTGGTTTGTTCTGAAAAGTTTGTTGACATCATTAAAAACTAGTATTGTTGATCAGGTTCATGAAAACTGTTGATCACATTTCGACTTCATGCGATCAGATTAAGTTTAGATAGGTATATTTGCACTCCCTTAAGGTTTCGGAAAAAATAGCATCCTATGTCGACTTTGAAACGGGTTTATGCAATCTAAATTGTTCTTCATGCAGAAAATATTTGCCAATTTGCGCCTCGACCTTGGCCTCCAGTTTACCAAAAAAAAACAGAATAGGCATTTCAATTAGTTACTGTTTCCACCCTTCTGTTGATTCTATTTGTCACCCTGAATAGTTGAGCCGTTCAAAACTTGTACTACTGACCGCGACAACACCTTATGAAATAAAAGCTGCACCACCAGTCACAGAGATTAATTTAGATGATTTGCTTTTTTTTTGCAAATACAGATATGGTGTTATAGTGGCTCTAGCCGATACATTCACTTCCATCCTCTGTGGGTTTGTCATCTTCAGTGGACTCGGTTACATGGCTCATCAGAGAGGTGTTCCAGTTCTCGAGGTCGTCAATTCGGGTATGGTTCATCCGTGGAGAGTGGAATGAAAAAGGACAAGTAGAACTTTCATAAAATTTAGCTATTATAACTTTTTGATGCCACCATACTAGAGCTACTACCTACCAAATTACTATTAATAAATGAGACTGTTGTACACCATAACCTCATGACATCTTTTCCTCAGATTCAACCCAATAACATTGCCAATTCACTTACCATTCTTTCATCTTAACTTTTGTTTATGACGATTTCTAATGAAAAGACTATCTTGAAAAGTTCATTTTCGAAATCAGCTCAAACAACAGTTTCTGTGACTACTACTGATCAACGGGTCCTATCAGACGGACATCACACTATTGCTCGGCTTGAGAGGCTAGTGTATATCTGCTAGTAACGATATGGCGTGATGAATTTCGCAGCATAGCCGTGATAACTGGCAGTATTTTTAAATAAGTCTTGGAGAATACACGATTAGCTGCGTCTCAGATGATCACGGCCTATTTTTTCCACACCTGTCCATCGTGGCAAACTCTCGGCCATTATGCTGATTTTACATAGTTGTTAGTTATTCCTAAGTATTTCTCTTGAATTTTCCATTTTGAATATAGTCAACTATTTTACAGGACCGGGATTACCGTTCGTGACGTACCCTCAAGTTGTGGCCACCATGCCGATTCCACAATTTTGGGCAGCCCTCTTCTTTTTATTGGTATTCTTTTTAGGTATCGATTCTACGGTGAGTAGTTACATGGCGCTCAATCAAGCGCCACATGGATGATCACGATGACAAATTAATTTTATTAGATGCAATAAAATTTATTAATTTTATTAGATTTTTTTCTAATTGTATTAGATTTATTAATTTTATTAAAATATTAGATTATTTTATTAGACATATTTCGTCTTGGATAATTGGAGATACGGGATGATTCTGTGATGTACGTGCCTGTTATTTGGAGAGTTTTGTATCGCACCAGGAAAGCGCTTGCCATAAAATTTGTAAAAATTCAATTATAACTGGATGACATAATGGATGATCTGATGCGACTAACTGCCTCCATTTATCAATACTTTTATCCGATATGTGCATTCATGGTACGACTCATCAGCTTCCGGTCGTTTCATATATTTATCGATATCGGCTTTGCTATACGGTCCTGTCACCCTGATCTCGATGTTGATATGTCATATACTCTTATTCTCTTGATCATTGACATATCATTTTGGTACTGACTGACGCCCGTCCGGCTTTCGCCTGACTGAAGATGATAGCTAAATATTGTAATCAGACTAGTATCGAATTTGAGCTTGTCTGACTTGATCCCAGCTAGCATGCGCTCAGACCACCAGAAGGTTCACTGGCGACTAGTCAGTCAGCGTTCAGCTCTCCTGAGAGTACACAGGTGCCCATGCATTCCAGCCTTTCCACAAGTTTGAATTCTCAATCATCTACAACACGGTCTCCTACTAGGTTCATCTGATACCAGTCTCTCTTGACGTCAACGATCAATGCTCTGTACAGTTTGATACGAGTCAGGAAGTGACAGTTTTTCCCACCTATTGCGTATCGCTCCAATATTTTACCTGTATATGGTAGGATTCTGCTGGTGGACTGTTAGTCCCCGAGGCCCGCCCTCTGTACATGTCATTCGACAAATATATGTAGGTTTATTGTTTTGGTGGGAAATTTAAGCCGTACGATGTCGGGCATTGCAGGTTAGTTTTTCTGAGTATTCTTGCATACACCATCTTTGCCCAATGTTGGTGTGTTTATTCCATCAGACGTCCTCAATGCCCATCCATTAACATCAGATGAGTTATTTGTTTGAGCTAATGTCATCGCAGCTCCCGAGCTAGCGTATCTAATTCCGCTTGAGCCGGTGCTAGGGGCCCGTGTGGATACCGGTACTTCATAGTCTTCACATGAACATATGCAATAAAAGCGCGACTGAGATACTAAGGCTACGTCCGAGAATCCACCGTATTCTCGGGTCTGAATATGAGTTTCCGAGGGAAGTCGCTTTTCAGTCGCCAGACGTCAACTTTTACCACCTCTTGCATATCGCTCCTATAGACCGGATTCTAACCATACAGCGGTATAGTGACCGAAAAAAGACTGCCTATCTTGTGTATGAAATGTGAGTATACATGGTAACAAATGTGAACTCTGATCAGGCCATTCGGACAACTACATCTTGTATTCTAATTTGGATACATCACAACATCAATGCAAAGAATAATCATCCATAAGACACAATTCACTGGAGTGTTACCTTGGGCCGATATCTCAGGCTTTGTTGAGTGTAGTTCTATGGTTCAATGGAGTTCTTGGTTTCGATTTTCGCTGACGGCTGATTTAATCTTTCTCTCAAAAATTATTCCTCTTTCATTTCTGTGTTCTCAGCAAACATACCCAACTAGAGTTCTTTGCTATCGCCAGGTTATAGGTCGACGGACGCGAAGAAAATTTGTGAATAAGGTTTTCCCTATTATTATATTCTGCATTGCTTTGACCCATTCTTGTGTTTTATTCAGTTCTCGTTCGTTAAAACGATGACCAGTAGCCTATTCGATATGTATCCGGCGACTTTGGGACGTAGGAAGGCCCCGGTGACACTCGCTTTGTGTTTTGCGTTTTTTCTCATCGGTTTGCCATTTGTGACAAGGGTGAGCGTAAAATTATGCGTTGTTATACCATGTTAAAATAAGATGAATGAGGGTAAATGAAGCTTCTAATTTTGGGCTGGATATTTATGTACGTACAAAATAGTACTGACCTCTAATGATTTGAAGAGCGTCTCTGCTTTAGGCTCATAATGAAGATAGCCTTGGTAATAACACATTCACGTTGCCATCTGTCCTTTTGACTGAGTAAGATACAGAGCATTGTGAAAAACTACTTGGGTACCGGTGTCAGAGAAACGGCGGTACCCCGGATATGAGTGTCCGCTATCTATGATTTAACCCAGCCAGCACACTGACATCTGAAAAGCGTCATTTATAGTCAGTTATAGACAAAGTATAGAATACCGGACACTTGACTCTGGGGACCACCGTTTCTTTCACATCGGTATAATGTCGTTCGGTCGAGAACGTATATGAACGTCTGTGGCTTTAAATGCGATACCTGTCAATGAGGATAAAAATGTACACGATGGTTCTTTAACCCAACTTTCTTCATATTTCAGGGTGGTATGTATTATTTTCAAGTGGTAGATTGGTATCTGGCCGTGTTCACACTAATGTTTATCTCTTTTCTTGAATGCATCATAGTCTGTTATATTTACGGTAAGTATTATCCCCTGAGATACATACTTATCAGCTTTACACTTTGTGACCCATCACATCAAAAAGATTGTCCCATTCCACTTCAATTTTTATTCGGAATATTTTATGCATTAGTGCAACTGATTAACGAATTGCAGCCCCAGCCTCCCCTCTCCCAACTCTCACACATCGACTTGCATTGGTATTTTATTGTGGGAACTATGTACATGATCGATATACATATAAATATCAGTGAAAAATCTATTTCGCTGGGGTTACCAAGATGTGATATAAAAATTGGCCGTGAGATTGATGAGTTTGTAGCCATCTCAAAATGAATGCATGTCTTTACATAAAATGATTCTCGATTTTCAAACGTTTATTTTCCGAGAAGCTCAAAGTTTTCATTCGGTTGATGACATTACAGAGTAGAACATGTCTTCAACAAAATAACAGCGCCTCAGTGTCCCGGAATTTTGACCTAAACTTTTCTGTTGACGCTTTTGAGGCTTTTTTTTAATTGAAAAAGATTGGATAAAATGCGATGGTCACACATAAAAAATATCAATATATAGCAAGACACCATCATCTTGTTTCAAGAAATCATTATCACTGACGGGTATTATTTAATATTTTGTTTAATTGTTGATTATTGGCCTCTGATGGCTGGTTGTAAAAGTTGGTATCAATATCTCTTGGCAGGGGTAGACCGCTTCATTAAGAACATATTGGAGATGATGCCCAGTTGTTGGTGGTGGCTCCTTGTTGCGATGAAATTCTCCTTGAAGTTCATTACTCCAGTGCTTATGATGGTATGTAGATCTACATTGTATCAGTATGCTAATGCATTTTAATTACAAGAAAACGAATCGCCTTGTATTAGTTACAATTTATCTATGTTGTGATAATATCCTGGAGATTATTGGGGAAAAATGTTGTTTCCATCTACTCTAAAAAATAGTTATCTAAGGAAAAATGGGAATAAAATATATAGCGTTCCTCAGAAATTGGACAAGAAACCATGTATTATATGAAATGATTCATTAAACAAAAACATAAATAGTTCATATGAACGATTGCTTCACTAGAAACCTGAAAACAAGTCTCATTTACTAATAATAAGAATATATATTGTATCCAATAGGTTATCTTGATTTTCGCCATGGCTACATTTCGATCGCCAAAGTATGGCTCGTACGAGTACCCGGAATGGACGAACGTCTTTGGCTGGATTCTGGCTTTAAGCTCTTCTCTACCCATTCCGATTTGTACGATTTACGAACTGACCAGGACAGAAGGGTCATTTATCCAGGTAATAATCTTGGACAAGAAATAAAACTGTGTTCACCTCGCCAGCTGTTTGTGAAATACATTAGCTGCGTAATTCCACAGCAGCTTTTACAGGTAATCATCTAATGATTGAAGCGTTATTTTGTTAGACTTAAATTGACCATACCTAGGTTTCAGTATTTATTTGGAAGACATCAAAATGTGACCTCAAGGATCTTCTCGAAATATCTACTTAAACAGTATTTTTCCAAGAGTTATAATAAGACGTTTCCCTCTAATACAAGCGTCTAGTTCGTCATTAAATATTCGGCCGTCGTCCATTAAAGAATTTTCGCGTCCATAATCCAAAGACCTAATTCGTATAATAACATTAGCACCAAAGTAAAAGTATAAATCATAGTATACATAAAACTAGGCTAATTTCCTGTAAGAGAGAAGCAATCAACAGTTTTCAGTGATGCCAGCAAGACATCGTGATGTTTCAAAAATATCAAATCCGTATCGGTGATCAGTCGTTATCTAGAGTATGATGTATCTCAATCACGCTTTGATTGTGTCCTTTCATATGAACACTGTGAGAATCTTGAAAGTGGTTCATATGGCCCCTAGCCCGGGTTAAGCGGACTTAGACACAAGTTACGAAACGTGCTACCATAGATCTTGCATGCTACACTCGTATTTCGCTATCTGCATGCGATATGTATCGCCAAATTTGAGAAACTTGGATGCGCTCTATGATATAGCCCTGCTCTATGATATAGCCCTGTTTTACAAGTTTCCGCAATAATGTTTTGTGACGTTGATTGAAATCGTCACATTTAACACATGATCTAACAAATGCTACTAGGTGAGATATGTATACGCCATATGCAGGTTCCTCTGGTATATTACTGTCCAGATAGAGATAGTTTACAATGTCGAAATTGTAATCATCTCTTTTGTGGTAAAATCGGCGAGAGAGAAAATCGGCGAGAGATTCATTTTTACAGAGATATAGGTCTACTAGGACCGCTAGGACCAGCTGTAGTTTCCTTCAAAATAATAGTTCTGTACTATAATCAACACAAATACTTGTGGTTGGAGCGATATGCAAGATGTGGGGAAAATGGACGACGTCTCTCCGAGGCACCAAGTAAGATTGAACCGCTCACGTTGGTGAACTGATTGACTACATCTGTATTAGTGTAAAGTACATAGTCTTTCTATATATTGGTTTCGCAGAAAACCATGTATTATGTGACTGTTTTACACTAGCTGTCACTGTACCATTTAATGATGTCCCTACCAAGGAGAAAATGATATTTCAAACGTAATTTTGATAAAACTACCGTATAGATGCAGATGCGCGGAGTAAATTAATAAAGTTATATTTATTTGACTAGTCCTGAAGCCAGTTAACGGTTTCATGCTCTAGTTTGGGTTGTTCCAAATATTAGTTCCCTCTTTGCTCTTTTATGCGTTTTGGACTGACCGGCGTGTATTAATTGAAATCCTCCATTGCGATGTGGTGAACGCGAAGTGAGGGAACGCCTCCATTCGACCACGTTGAACTAATTAGAAAGAATTACAACTTCTTGTAAAGGTATTTCAGATCTCCGATGAACATCCTCAGTGTTAACTTGCTGAATTTTGATACTCCTTTCTTTCTTGAACCCAGTCAGTACCAGAGCTGCATATAACTATTGAGATCTCGAATAACTAAAGAACGAATTTCTGTCTAATTGGTTTCAATTACCATATGAGATTGGATGCGTTTACAAACTTCGTACTTACTCTGCATGGAGTAGTAGAGAAGTGTGATTACAACACATATAAGGGAAGTAAGAAGAGGTGCCGACATACTGACAGAGCCACATCACTTCACAGTATAGTCTTCCGGTTAACCTATTCTAAAGCACATACCAAGAATCTAACGATTCGTGATATGTGTTGTATCCCAGGTACGCTTTTATTGTACCTGTTCATGTGGTAACTTGGATGATATGACCACACGGCCCCTAGCACCGGCATAAGCGGTATTAGATACCAATCTAGAGAGCTATGATGGTGATGCTCTGACAATTCGTGTATTGGTAATTGGTGAGCTGTTTCGCTGTGACAACTCGTACACTAGGGATTGGTGAGCTGTATCGTCGTCAGATAAAAATGACGGCATTTAACACAAAAGACTAGTCTGTAATGCCCGATGTCGACCCAGCATCAACTTCCCACAGATGCCAGCATATATCAAAAGACCATGATTACTCAGGCTAATTAGCACACACTGTGGTGATCACTAGAAGATGAAAAATCTGGACTGGGGAACCCGGATTGCACTTTGGTCATTATTTTCATAATAAAATCATAGCCTTTTCGATGACCCCCGTGTAACATTACCAAAACCATGGGTTCCAAAATCCAGTTAAATTGGAGCCTTATGGTCAGTCGGCCATAGTACAGAAATGAGCCAATTAGCAATACAGGTAGTCACTCAATAAGGCCGTAAAAGAGCAAATCGAAAAAGAGAAAAATAAATGTCTGTAAATTTAAGCCTCATTTATCACTTGAATTTCGGCGAAATCAAAACGACCAAAGCACAAGAGAGTTACTGATAAGATATTCTATCTTTTCTCTGAGGAATACTTCCATTCTGCTGAAGCCGATTTAATTGTCATTTACATAAGTGCCGACAAAGATTAAATATCATCCGTATTTTGTATTTCGGTTACAGAGATTGAGACGATGTACAGTGCCTCGGATATGGCGGGAGGGCAAAGATGGGGAACAAGAAGACAATGACCTCTCGTGTGATCCTATGGATAATGTTAAATATATTACTGTTCCAGGCAGTGGGGAGGAAACGATGGAGTTATGATGATTGACACGGACGACATCGTCCTTCTATCGGGGAGTGGGGAAGGCTTACAAACTATGATAAATCCTTTACACGATTCGGGCTCAACGATGAATGTTAGAGACAATTGAAATTCGTGGGGTTTTTTTACAGGTAGAAGGAACTAATTTATCACCTGTGAATTAGCCTAAAATTTAATGAAACCAAGACAGGGGGAATATTTGAATTGCTAAATAAAGGAGAATACAAACTGAATATTTTCATTCAGTTATCGTTATTTTATATGTGGCATGCGTAATATGGAATTATAGAATTTTCACAGTAGAAAAGTTGTACATATTTGCTATTGCTATGGAAAATGTGTTAATGCCATGGTATAAAGTTAAATATGGAAAAGCTGTTAATGCCATGGTATATAGTTAAATATGATTTTTCCATGCTTATATAAAAAAAAAATCACAAATGAAAGATCATGGAGTTGCGTATTAATGGAAAGCTGCCAAGAACACGGATTTTTTTTTAAGTAGTTCGTTGTACAAGGGTTATTGTGTCGAAGTGAATGATGTATAAATATCTAACCAATAATTCTACTGTTCAAGTCTATTTACCTGCATGCAAGTTTAGAATATCCGCACATGGGCAGGTTTTTCTAATTTATGAATTGCGCTAGACTATAAGTTAATTGAAAAAGCGGACGACGAATTTTTTTTCTGTAAGCCCTGGATTTCCCACTGGGCATTTATTGCTTTATTAAGCCATGATTTACATAAACCCTTACATTACCCACATGGCCAAGGGCTTACAGGGTTTTATCCAATAATCCCGAATAAACAATACTTACATATACAAAAATATATACACATGTATTTCATTTCAGTCTGGCTGTTCCTCAGATAAGATAAACAGGAAAGAAATTAGTTTGAAAATATACTTGAATGTCCACTAAGAAAGTATTCTAATGTATTATACGTTATTAAACAAGTATATAGATTTGTTTGACTCTGAATATGTTATTTCTGGAATAGGGAATTGTCATTATTAAATACTAAAGAATTGAAAAGAAATGTCATTGAATGAAATTCTTGTTTGTTGCTTCTTGTCCCAAAAACGGCCATGTCAAATTTCTAGAAACCACCATGCATTTATATTCAATTACCCCACTGTCATCCATGAGTTCGACTGAAACGAATAGGCCTGCAGCTTCGAGATGTTGCGTTTGGTCAGATTCAATGTTTTTCTCGGTGTTTTTAGGATAATATTCTATTCTAACCCAAAAGCTAACTTGTCGTGCACGAAAGTCTCACAGTGTAACATTATTCGATGAACATGTTATTATATATCATAACCCTTTCACCACAAGAGTTTACCGTTTTCACATGTTCACAGAGTTCTTGGCCTAGTATGTCAAAAAGCAGATAGAGAACAGATCTGCGAACTTCTTCTAGTAACCCGAGACAGTTAATCCCAATGCCGTTACGCAAAGTGCCAAATTCACATCAGATCCTTCTCAGCATCAATCAATCTTTCTGAGATCGATCGAGGAGTCTACTATTTGCATCTACTGTACGCGGTCAGAAGGATACCGTCAGTCTGACCAAACATTACATGGTACGGACGTGACGGACCATACTTTAAATGACCAAATAGCCCGCCTGGCCATCTTTCCGTGGTCATCATGGTTCCATGGATTATAGCCCTATTCCCCGACACGACCATGTAGACAGATGGCTGGCTCCAGATCGAAGATCGATGTATTCACACTGATACAATGTACCATGTTAATACGTCCGGAAAATATTAATCGAATATCGAACCACAACCCCGCGATAGAAACTGAAACAGCAAGAACGGCCAATATAACATTACAAGCGTCTGGTCCGTCATTCATAATTCAGCCGTCGTCCATTAAAGAATATCCGCGTCCATAATCCCAAGACCTATTCCATATTCCATATAACAGCATTAGCACCAAATTGAAAAAGACAATCATAGTATACATAAACATAGGCTTGTTTCCTGCAAGAGAGAAGCGGGCAACAGTTTTCCATGATGCCGGCGAGACATCATGACCATAGTATAAAGTGATACTATAACTATACTGATACTATAACTATACTGATAATATAAAGTGATATCGTGTATTAGTTTGACATTAACATGAAGAAAATGACGTCTATAAATGCCAGCTCGATCTTATTGACTACCTTACGGGCGTAACTGATTTTTTTCACTTTGAACCATGGCATTACCCAATTATTTACTATGAGGCTTCTGACAAACAGAAGGACATGTCGCTTTTTCTTCAGGAATTCTCCAGTCGGGATTTCCTACTGTACAGAAACTGTCATTTTAAATCGATGTGGGAATTACAACACATATAAGGGAAGTGGGAAGAGGTGCCGACATACTGACTGCGTCACATGACTTCACAGAATAGACTTCCGGTAAACCTATTCTAAAGCACATACCAAGAATCTAACGATTCGTGATATGTGTTGTATCTCAGGTACGCTTTGATTGTACCTGCTCATGTGGCAACTTGGATGATATGACCACACGACCCGTAGCACCGGCATAAGCGGTATTAGATACAAATCTAGAGAGCTATGATGGAAATGTTCTGACAACTCGTATACTGGTAATTGGTGCGCTGTTTCGCTGTGACAACTCGTACATTGGAGATTGGTGAGCTGTGATGAAAATGAAAAGATGAAAATTACGGCATTTAACACAAAAGACTAGTCTGTAATTACAAGCGTCTAGTCCGTCATTCATAATCCAGCTGTCGTCCATTAGAGAATATCCGCGTCCATAATCCAAAGACCTATTCCATTTTCCACATAACAGTATTAGCACCAAATTCAAAAAGACAATCATAGTATACATAAACATAGGCTTGTTTCCTGCAAGAGAGAAGCGGGCAACAGTTTTCAATGATGCCGGCAAGACATCATGATGTTCCAAAAATATCAAATCCGTATCGCTGATCAGTATTCTTAATCCATAATATTCGTTATAGAGTCGTCATCTAAAAAAAAGATGTATCTCAGTCACGCTTTGATTGTGACTGTTCATATGAGTACCATGAGGATCTTGAAGTACATGGGTTCATACGGCCCCTAGCCCCGGGTTAAGCGGAATTAGACACAAGTTACGAAACGTAGCGCCATAGATCTTGCACGCTACGTTCGTATTTTGCTATCAGCATGCGATATGTATCGCCAAATTTGAGAAACTTTGAGTGGAGGCGCTTGGTGGAATAGCCCTGTTTATAAGTTTCTGCAACAATGTTTTTGTGACGTTGATTAAAATCATCACATTTAACACAGGATCTAGCAAATGCTACTAAGCGAGATATGTATACGCCATATGCAGGTCCCACTGGAATATTACTATCCAGAAAGGGATAGTTTACGATGTCGAAATTGTAATCATCTATTCCATAAGAGAACATACGTCCGATGTCGATCCAGCATCAACTTCCCACAATGCCAACACATTGACAAGACCTATTTAATATAACAGCATTACCACCAAATTAATAAAAATAAATCATAGTATACATAAACACGAGCTAGTTTCCTGCAAGAGAGGTCAACAGTTTTCAATAATGCCGACATCACCGTATCGCTGATCGGTATTCTTAATTCAGATGATTTTCTTTTAAAGTCGTTATATAGAGAATGATGTATGATGTATCTCAGTCACGCTTTTTGTCTGTTCATATGAACACCTTGAATGATCTTGAAGTAAATGGGTTCATACGCCCCCTAGCCCCGGGTGAAGCAGAATTAAACACAGGTGACGAAACGTAATGCCACGGATCTGGCATGCTACGCTCGTATTTTGATATCAGCATGCAATACATGGCAGTGTGACTAACGTCACAAGACCTACAAAGTAGGGTAGGCATTAGATCGACGCGCACTGAACTCTTGGAAATCCCCCGCCTCAAGCTGAAATCCTGCCTATAGTAAGATGGGCACAGCCCAAGTCGGAATCATCAGTGATTTTCATCAAAAATCATCATAAATTTTCATAGAAAATAGGTCAGCTCAGAACTTGCTGGTAACAGTCTCCTAATGCACCTTCATGCAAAAAATCAAGGTTCTAATGTCAACGGTTCGACGAAAGGAGTCCGATGGACTCACTCACTCACTGACTACCGGACAATTTGCAGATGGTAGCCTACTTCGTAGGAATGTATCGCCACATTTGAGAAACTTTGAGTGGAGGCGCATGGTCTTATAACCCAATTTTATAAGTTTCTGCAATAATGTAGTGTGACGTTGATTAAAATCGTCACATTTAACACAGAATCTAGCAAATGCTACTAGGCGAAATATGTATACGCCATATGCAGGTCCCACTGGAATACTACTGTTCAGAAAGGGGTCGCTTACGATGTCGAACTTGTAATCTTCTCTTTTGTCGTAGAATCGACGAGAGAGAAGGCAGATTCATTTTTATAAAGGTATAGGTCTGCATATGATGTGCCGTTAGGGCTGTCTGTTGTTTCCTTCAAATGTAGTCAGGTTGAATATATATCCTTCACTGCGTCATTTATATGGTGATTATCCAAAGCGAGAAGATCGTATATATAGTTTGGTGAATGAGAAGGAACTGGCTTTGAATTGATCGGTTTTTGAAAGCGCTTGCATACAGTCGTATTCGTTAGAGAACATGTATAGGTCAGCCAATATATATAGGTGCACAACTAGTACCCATTGGAATACCTATATGCTGTTGACATATTGTTGCCAAGTTTTGCAAAGATAGTATTAAGCAACTCTGAACACAGACACTATTAATGAACTAAGACTAAACCGGTCCTGATGAGGGATTGTAGCATGAAGAGTTGAGAAATCTCATGTTGTGATACATGTCTGTACGGTATATGTCTCCATCCGCATCAAGTTCTTGTGTAAGACATTTTCAATTTTCAACATCCACACGCAGGAGTTTTTAGAAATAGTGGCGCGATACCTTTCCCGAAAGAAACTACCTCTCTAGATTGGATCTGACTGAGTTCGCGCAATTTTGCACTTAAATGCTATGCGCATAATTTTTGTTAAATCATTAAGTGGATAAGTGTAAGATGAATCTCCTATGCCTACATTTGACAGACTGCTACTTAAGGACTGCATTTCGTGTCTACTTTATTCCTGGTTACTATGGTAAACGTAACTTCAAATGTGGTGATAAATACCATTATTAATTTAATCTTCCCTTTGGACATTGTGAAGGAAGAAGAAATATGACGGAAGTATATATATCCTTAAAATAAGTGCATTTGTGACCATTTGTGTATATCTATCTCACAGTTAATATCAGAAACAGTATCACGAAGGATGTAGAGTAGCATGTATGATATTCGCAACTAGTTACGTTAATATGTCATAGGCGGTTGACCCGTGTAATAATGCTTCAAGTCATTGTCGTCTGTTTTACCACTTATTCCTGTCACACAATTTTTATCTGAGTAATTGGAGAGAAGATATGCAAGAGGTGGGACAAATTGACGACGTCTGGCGACTGAAATGCAACCATATGATTCTACAGCAAGTCTTCTCTCGGCACTTCACATTCATACCGAGATTACGGTGGATTCTCGGACGTAGCCTTAGTATCTCAGCCACGATTTTATTGCAGGTGTTCATGTGGAGACTATGGAGTATCCACAAGGCTTAAGCAGAATTAGATACGCTAGCTCGGGAGCTGTGATGACAGATCAGCTCAAACAAAAATAGTTCAATTGTGTCGACCTCTCAGTCAAAAGTAGCGTGAAACAACGTAAACGAGCGTCTGAATTTTGGCCTTCTGTATACATGTTATATCCATAGCCTGGTAACTATAGACTCTGATTAGTTACTGGTTTAGAGCCTTTCACTCTAAAGATAATTGGGTCACATGACCTGATCTACAAAACATAAATGTTGAGTATGTTACAAAATATTATTGTAGTATTTGATTGTGCTGTGGCATGAGATATTTTGCATGTTGACATTTAAATAATGCAGATGGTCAGTTTACGCCTGGGAAAGTATTGTTACAAAGAAGGCTAATGTGATGTTGGTGCTGTTTATACAAAAATATGAACGCCTCCTATTGCTATTAACACA
>JAVTVY010001774.1:0-32253 GCA_036873755.1 Hanleya hanleyi | reverse complement strand
ACAACATGTACAAATTTTAACAGTTCTCAGGGAATTGAACGTCAGCAGGTCACTTTTGTCAGGGGAAATAATCAGTGAAATGGTTAATTGCACAATTATCAAAACAAGAAAGAAGTTATTGAAGGAAGGCAATTTTTAAATAACACAAATCATAACCCTCAAACTCCGAATTGAGAAAAACAATATTTCAAGCATATCAGGTACATATCATCAGCAAGTGGATTATCAGGTAATAATTTACATTTATTCTAACTGTTAGCATTCACTGCAACTGATCACAAAACCAGAAAGTATCCTATACATACTTGTTGATGCTTTAGAACACCGATCACAGGTCTTGCCTATTATGGCTGGGCTGGCACATTCACATTGTCCAGTATTCAGGTCACATGTCCCAAATGTCTGACCAGTGATATTAGCTGACCCGAGGAGATCACATCCACATTCTAATCAAATACAAATACATGTACATCATGATTGAAAAGTTTTAGCCATTACATGTATGTAATTATCTTTTTATTATTATTTTGCACCACTTTCTATTAATTGAACAGACTTATATTTGCTTACAAAGACAAACTTATAATTTGATTAACTAACACTGAGGTGTTCAGAAATGTGAGCGAGTTTTCAGGTAAGGTTCTATTATCCAGGCCTTTATATCTGAAAAACCTCCTGTCAAGACTCATTGCTATATCCAGGCAGACTATTGTCTTTTGACTTTTACATGGCACATGAAACGGAAAAGCTAATAGTATTAGCTTCAGATTGTTTAACACATTATCTAATAAAAGTATGCATGTTGAGTGTCTCATATAAGCCGTAAAGCCACTCTCCGAGCTGCCATGCCTCTCGCTCTTTGATCCATATGTCACTGATCATATCAACATCGCTGGCTGTCATTCATCCAAGAGCTGTAGTTTCTCCCACTCCCCACATCTGTCATGCATCTGCTGTCATTTTATCCACAGCTGTCATGTATCGGGGTTCATACTCCATGTAAGAATCACGAGACAATGCATACAATAGCCAAGTATGGGGACAACAATGACTCTAGACTTGTGCCTTTTCAGCGACACAAAGACTCAGACAATAGCCTCCTACATGAAGTATCTACCAGTTCCAGGGAGCTGTCATTCCCCCCCCCCCACTCTGCACAGCTGTCATTCATCCTAGAGCTGTCATTTCTCCCACTCCCCACAGCTGTCATTCATCCTGAAGCTGTCATTTCCCTCTCCCCACAGCTGTCATGCATCCTGGACTGTCAACTCCCCCAGCTGTCATGTATTCTGGAGTTGTCATTTCCCCCACTTCTCACAGCAGTCATGCACCATGGAGCTGTCATTTCTCCCACTTCACACAGCTGTCATGCATCCTGGAGCTGTCATTTTGCCCACTGGCTACAGCTGTCATGCATCCTGGAGCTGTCATTTCCTCCGCTCCCCAAAGCTGTCATACATTTTGGAGCTGTCATTTCCCCACTCTCCACAGCTGTCATGCATCCTGAAGCTGTCATTCCCCCACCCCCTCATAGCTGTCATTCATCCTACAGTTGTCATTCCCCCACTCCCCATAGCTGTCGTGCATCAGGGAGCTGTCATTTTCCCCACTCTGCGCAGCTATCATGCAACCTGGAGCTGGCATTTCCTCCACTCCCCACAGCTAGCGGTCATGCATTCTGGAGCTGTCATTTCCCCCACTCACCACAGCTGTCATGCGTCCTGGAGCTGTCATTCCTCCATTCCCCACAGCTGTCATGCATTCTAGAGCTGTCATTTCCCCTACTCACCACAGCTGTCATACATTTTGGAGCTGTCATTTCCCCCTCTCCCCACAGCTGTCATGCATCCTGGAGCTGCCATTCCTCCACTCCCCACAGCTGTCATGCATTCCGAAGCTGTCATTTAACCCATTCCCCACTGCTGTCATGCATTCTGGAGCTGTCATTTACTCCCACTTCCCACAGCTGTCAAGTGCCCTGGAGCTGTCATTTCCCCCACTCCAGACAGCTGTCATTCACCCTGGAGCTGTTAGTTCCCTTACTCCCCAAAGCTGTCATTCATCCTGGAGCTGACATTTCCCCCACTCCCCACAGCTGTCAATCACCCTGGAGCTCTCATTTCCCCCACACACCACAGCTGTCATTCACCCTGAAGCTCTCATTTCCACTACTCGCCACAGCTGTCATACACACTGGAGCTGTCATTCCCCTCCCCTCCACCACAGCTGTTATTTCCCCCAGTTGCCACATCTGTCATTCACCCTGGAGCTGTCAGTTCCCTCACTCCCCAAAGCTGTCATTCATCCTGGAGCTGACATTTCCCCCACTCCCCACAGCTGTCAATCACCCTGGAGCTCTCATTTCCCCCACTCATCACAGCTGTCATTCACCCTGAGGCCTCTCATTTTCACTACTCGCCACAGCTGTCATACACACTGGAGCTGTCATTCCCCTCCCCTCCACCACAGCTGTTATTTCCCCCAGTTTCCACATCTGTCATTCACCATGGCGCTGTCATTTCCCGCCTACCCACAGCTGTCATTCACCAAGGAGCTGTCATTTCGCCAACAGCTGTCATTCATCCCCAGCTCTCATTTCCCCACTTTCCACAGCTGTCATGCACCCTGGAGGTATGATTTCCCCCACTCCCCACAGCTGTCATTCACCCTGGAGGTCTCCTTTCCTCCACTCGCCACAGCTGTCATGAACCCTGGAGTGAGTGAATATGATTTAACGTCGCTTTCAACACTATTTCAGTCATATCACGACGTTTGGTTCCTATTCCTTTTCACACCCGGAAACCACACGGTCCTTTTTACACCCGGGTACTCCACGGGTGCACCAGTTAGTAGCCTTTTACGGCAAGCTCTCCGAGGGGCCGAGTGGCTGAGGCCTATTCTTACTCCCCAGCTGCTGTGCATCCTAGAGTTGCCATTCCCTCACTCCCCATAGCTGTCATGCATCATCCAACTATTATGTCCCTCAAACATCTGCCATATACATTTTTTGGCTGTCCTAACCCCCCCCTCCCCCCCTCTTTCCGGTCATACACCCAATTATGCCTCCTCCCAGATGCATCCTGTGGATGCCATGCACCAGATAGGTCTCCAAGTGCCTCTTTCAATCAACTATCATGGACTTACGAATTGCTGGTTAAAGCTGCACAGTTCCCTGCCCCCTACTCCCTGGGTCATTATATACCCAGACCCTGATCTAGACTTTTAGTTTGGGCACCCTTACATGGCGCAGAGTGTGATAAGTTATAGTGAAATAGGTCGCAATATAGGACTGCTGAAGCCCATGGAAGCTGTGGGAGTATTAAATGGTCTGAATACAGCTTGATAACTTAATATTTGGCAACAGTACTTGGATTAGAAAAGGTTTCAGCCTGTTCAGAAAGGGAATTTTTTTTCCCCTTTTTCCTTCTTTTTTTTCATTTGGGCGCCCAAATCCATGCACACAAACCTGTTACAACGGGTTTAAAAACGGCCTGGATCACGCCCTGATACCCCTCACTTAGTCTTCCCTTCCACCCTGGCAATCATCTGAGTGAGTGAGTGAGTATAAACATAGTTGGGTTACCTAAACATCCTGTAGCTATGTTAACTTGGTAGTATGTATCCTCACACATGTTACACTGTCGTCCAATCACAAGGGGCCGACATGTACACTGACCCGTCGTCTGTAATAAAAATAATGAAATATAAAGTTGATGGCCCATTCAGTCAAGAAGGCCGATCCTCCACCGGGTCGACAGAAAAAAAATAAAAAAACATGTACACAAAATAAATACACAAACATGGTTTGTACAATAAAAATATATAAAAATATATTACACAAGAATACATCATTGATATTAATGACTAGTAGCCGAGTATATATACATGTATCTGCTGTGAGATATTGATAATATTTTCTTTTAAAACACTTTAAGGAAGGTGCAGTTTTCAGTGATAATGGCAGGTTGTTCTGCAGTTTAGCTCCAGAATACGACAAACTTTTTCGGTACAACTCTTTATACTTGGTTCTAATGTTTTCGGTAAATAAAAGTGATCATTTCTTGATGAACATAAGGTTCTAAAAGAAGTATATCTGTTTCTTTTGTAAAACGGTCATTCAAGTACATCGGATATAACCTGATAAAAATCCTGATAACATTTGGATACCATTGGGGTATAAAAGTTGATCCTTAAATAGAAGCCATGTCAGTAAAATAATAATAGATTGAGTGTGATCATATCGATCAGCACCATGAACCAGATGCACTGCTTGTTTTTGTACTTTAAAAAGCTTTTTGTGGCTGTATTGATCACAATTTCTCCAAACAATAGAATAATAGTCTAATGTGGGTAAAATATAATTTGTATAAAATGCTTCTGCGAAACAAGAAGTACAAGGGGGTAAAGGGCCCTTGACTGTCAAATATTCATTGACTATACATTCAACTTGCAAGTCATGATGTCTACAATTGAGAGCTAAAATTTGATCTGTTCTTCAACATTACATTCAACATAGAGAATAGACACCGGCAATGTCATCACAGAAAGACTGATTGAATTTTGTTGACAAAGTTAGGGAATGATTGAATTGAGGAGATATTTGACTGGGTCACCCATCTCCATGTTTCAAGTTAAATACTACACTATTTTCCATTTCCCTTTACCCAGCTATGGATGAGGTAAAGTCTTCAAACAAGAAATGCATGTTATGTCATAGATAGCCAATCAAACAGGAGCTGTATGACATTGTGCAGTGCTCAAGGTTTTTCTTTAATCTCCAAATAGGGCAAGCTGCGGTTGTATTGCTTTTTCAAATTGGAAATATTCATTTCCTTCGTATAGTCAGTCATATTTGAATTTTGAAGCAGATTAGTTATCTATGGACCATGGAATATTTATGCAGCTACGGCATTACCAAAGCGTTATCTGAAGAGAGACTGTGTGATATTCGATCAAAATAAGTATGCAGCCCTTGAAATTGCAAGTCAGCAAATTCTACTACGGCAAAAATCTCAGTGAAGTGTCACTTTACAGTTAACATCAGGTTAAATTTTGGCCTTGTGAAGTACTTTGGTCACAGCATTTATCACGACAACTACTGAATGTCATGGCTAACTTTGAAGGCTGAGTACGTGTAGTGTTCGACTTGGGTATGTGAAGATATGACTCACCAAGTTGCAGGATAACTCTCTCGCTCCAGTAAAAGGATCATATGATCCGTCCTGATCGCAATCACACATGGTACAGCCAGGTTCACCATCATCATAACCATAGGCTTTATCCACACATTGTGTACAGTTGTAACCAATCACGTTAGGGTGACAATCACACTGGCCTGTCAGGTGGTCACAATCACCCGTAGCACCGACAAGTCTGCAGTCACACTCTGTGATATCAAACAACAATAACAATTTAGGGCTATTCCAGAAAAAAAAGCATGGGGGTGGGGGGGGGGGAGGCGGATGGCAAGCCTTTTTTTTCTATGGGTGGTCGTGTTAAAATGAAATCCAATTCTGTGGGTGGTAGGTTTAATAAAGAAATGGATTCTATGGGTGGTGGGTAAATAAAACCAATGGTGTCAATGTCTGGTCGTTGTTTTCATTCATTTATTTATTAAAACACTACCCGAAATTTTGTGTTGTCTGTTCTTTTGTATATGTAATTTCTCGCTGGCAACCCTCGTATCTTCCTGAAAGTTCCTGATCGTCTCATTCAGTCACCTTCGTGAAAAGCGCCCTCTTTGGAAGAATGTGGTCTTGTCAGAGTTGTGTCCCCTATTCGTTTTTTCGTAAAGTTTCTAGCAATAACTTGATTTACGAATTAAATTTGTTCCCAGAAACTTAAAAATTGTATTACTACAAAATAATGTGATATTCGCATGTGGCGATATATACAAATGTGCCCGTTGAGTACCGAGGCGAAGTTTTGCCTCCATTTTCTTCCGACCTTGCTGACGGTCTGTTCGACTGGCATGACTGTTGAGCATCAAATTCAATATGAAATCCGTCAGAATTTTTTTAAATTCAATCAATTTGGCGGCATACGTAGATAATTTTCAAAGCAGTGGTTTCGACGATATGGATAAACTCTGAACGACGAAGAACTTTTGTTTTCTCCGCGACGAAGTGTTCCGAAAAACTAGGACAGTATTTACGCTTCAAAAAAGCAGTTGACATGGTCGGCATGGTCACAGTGAATAACTCCGAACCTGTTGATCTGGCGGCATCAGCAGCAAATGATGACAATGATGAACCAAAACGCCAAAAAAAAACAGCGTTCGCATGCCTTTTCTTGCATTAAATTTAATGAGTTTTCAAGGTCCTACAATGATTATTCAAGTACCCAATTCAGGCCAATTTTAGGAAAATGGACGTGTTCAAATTATCTTTTTCTGACGGTAACTTTTGACACGAGAAGCTAAATGGCGGACTTCTTCATCTTTGATCGTTTTTAGTGAATTATCCATTGCCTCTTGCATTTCCTATCATTATGTTCTCTCTTTGAAGAGCAATGCATTCTTCCTGCTCTTTAACCATTAAATTAGGTTCGAGTAATTGACCGCAATGATCGGCTGACAATGAAGAGATTAGCTTCATCGGGCGCCCGGCCAATTTAAAATCACAAATTCGCGTACATTAGTACATACGCGACAATAGCATATTCTGTCACTTAAACATTCTGATATTTTCTTTATTTTCTCTGCAGTACATGCTTGAAACCTTGCAAATTTTTTGTCACGGCCGACAAGACTATGTCCAACTATCCCGGTTTCGCCAATGACGTCAAAGGGGAAAATATATAACCGATCTAATGAAGAAACACAGATTACGTCATTTTCAGATTGAGAATCAAACCTAATAATTTCTTGATTGCTCTTCATAGGGGAATATTGTGGAAGGGCTTTTCAAACTGTTTATGTCAATAAAACGAACAGCAAATTAATCAAGCGCCTGACACTATTTAAAGACCCATATCAGGGCCAACTCATCTGAGGCCCATATCAGGGCCAACTGATCTGAGACAATACAATCTTCCCAGCTGGAACGAGCTCATCCCGCCCGGTAATATCGGCTAAACGAAAGACATGAATTGTTTGACCTTTCTAACAATTCACTGTATCCATTTGTTCCTTGATTAACAGATGTATTAAAATACTTTCATAGAATTGGGGAGGTCTGTAGAATGAACGTTTCAACAT
The DNA here is from genome assembly GCA_036873755.1 of Hanleya hanleyi. Taxonomy (NCBI): domain Eukaryota; kingdom Metazoa; phylum Mollusca; class Polyplacophora; order Lepidopleurida; family Hanleyidae; genus Hanleya; species Hanleya hanleyi. Next base: position 25,055 of record JAVTVY010001774.1, on the reverse strand, counting down.
GCCACGTGTTGGTTGAACATTTTCCCGCCATACAGAGTTGCAATAACATCACGTGATCAATCCTTGGATAGCATGGCACATGGCCCAAACTTGCGCTTGTTCACGGTTCCCGCTTCAAAATATATTCAGCTAACACAACGTCAATGTATTATGCCTTCGTAAAAGTGAGATCATGACTGTCATGAAAATAAAAAAAAAACGTTTCAAACCTGAAAAAGAATTCCCTTTTACCTCTCTCTGATCGTTATTCTGGCTTGAAATATGGCTCGACTGCAGCTGTTCTGTCATTTATTGGCCATACACTCACCTGTTTACCCAGTTTTATTCAAGTATATTTTGGCCTAATATGATCCGCATCAATCCACGATTTACATTTTAATTATTAAATCTGAAAATTGGATCGATCTGTTTCAGATGTATCTATGTTTCATTTGAAAATATAGTAGAATAAATGTAGGCCTATTCCATTTATTAAACGGCCTATAATCTCGGGCTATCTTACGTAAACGTCTCTTCCGACATTCAACTTTTGTGTCAATAATCAGATCAGAAGTACCATAATATCTGCACTAATACTGTAAAAAAATACTCGTCTCATTTACGTTATTTTATTGCAAAAGAAATTTGGTTTATTAGAAACCGTATGTATTTCTATTCCGATTTCCACTTCAGTTGCTGCCTTGTTCACGTCAGCTCTTTTTATCCAGTCTTTAAAATCTGGCAAAGTCAGCCATTCATCGTTAAATTTGCACTTTCCAGACGTTTTCAATTTTTGATATCACAGAACAGATTAGCCTCAAACAAATTGTCACTGAAAAAACAACAGCCGTTCCTGGTGAAGTTACACGCGTCAGATCTGCCAGTGGATCACGTGTACATGTATCTCAGGCAACAGCGCTATAAATAGACCTCTGCAATATACTATTGTAGGCCAGAGCATATGTACAGGAGCGACAGATGGAAAGTGGAAACACAACAGGAGACAGAAACAACGATCGTCGGTGGAGTTTTTATTCCATTTTGCTGGACTGCCAACCATACTTACCCATTACAGTAAAATTCAAGCACTTTCAAGGACGTACGGGAAAAAATTCTAACTTTCAAGGCCTTGAATTTTCAATATAAAAATTAAACACTTTTACAAACTTTTATGGACCCGTGCGAACCATGAAAAAATTAAAAATATTTCCCGGGAAGTGATCTCCATAAACAACAACAACGACGACCATGGTAGGAGGCCAACTGTTTGTTTTTTTCTATGGGTGGTGGGTAGTAAAAAACTCGCCCATCCGCCCCCCCATACCTTTTCTTCTGGAATAGCCCTTAGGAAAGGAAATGAAAATACAAAATATGTATGCAATTTTTACACCACCAGAGTATAACCTATCCAAGTTATCAGAGTATCACCTATCAGAATTCACTTATCAGATTATCAGCTATCAGAGTTCCCTTATCAGAGCAGGGAGCATATTATGTCAAAGGCTCATGATTATTCATCAGTCACGTTATTGACCCAGCTCACAAATGACTTGGAGATGAGGCCTCTAACTTCCAAGTCTTACCTTTACAGTCGAAAGACATGGCATTTCCGTAGTATCGTGGAGCACAAATATCACACTCTTTGCCCGACGTGTTGTTACGACAGTCAATGCAGTCACCAGATGTGGAATTACACGTGTCTGCACGGCCATTGCACAGACATGGGACACACCTACCTCCATTGTTCTGTGGGACAGAGAAAGCAAAAAATTTCGGAATTATTGTCGCAATTTTTTTTAAGTTAACCGTCTTTAATATGATACTGCAAATATTTTAAACTGAAATCCATTGACATACTTGTCACATTGACATACTTGTCACATTGACATACTTGTCACATTTGCTGATGTTCTAAACATACTATCAGGTTGTGCAGTTACATTTTGTTTCTCTTCAAGGCAAAATTGTTTTTAGACTTTTAGTTTGCGGAATCGAAATCAATAAAAGTGATTAGGTAATTAGAGCATATCAAGAATGTATTCTCAATATTCTCACTCATATGTGCTTCACGCTTAGAGCCATAAGCGCCGCTTAATTGAGTTTAAGGGCAGAAAATAACTCCCCAAAAATGATGCAATTATCTAGTGCATTACATGTCACTCTTCTCATGTCGCAAATCACTCTCCAAAAAAATTGACTGAAGCAGCTATTTATAGCTCTCCTGCTCTTTTAAAAACTGAGATACTGTCTAAGGTTTTCTGTAACATGCTGTGTATTATAACACTAATAAGTCATCTTTATCAGAGTTGCTGTGAAACAGGAAGTGCATGAAAGGCTGTTATATAGGAATGGTGAACAAAAATCTAACTTACAGAAGGGTCCTCGGGAACACCGTAATAATCTGCCATACACCCCTCACAGTGATCTCCCATGTGGCCTTTTGCACAATCTGTACACCGGTGACCCGCCCCTGTTCCCACAGGCTCGCACGTTGTCGCAAAGACATTCACAGCCGATGCCACCACATTCCCAGGACAGAGACAAGGAAAACAGTCATCTACAATAAAAGTGCTGGGTCCGTAGATCATCTTTAATATACTTGTTCTGCAGTACAAAAATTAGAGCTGCAACAGATGATATATAATATATATATGGTAAGATGATGAAAATCTAAGGGTAAGTGAATATTACAATAGTGCTGAATGAGAGAGACCAAGTCATATTTTTTTATTTTGTACAGAATATATTTGAACAGTGGTAGCCTAGGTAAGGCATCAGATTGTTTACCTCCTACTGTCAGATATACCCTCTGCTTGCATTGGGTTAAAAATGTGGTGTGCAGCTTCATGCGCATGGCTGCCGACCAATCAGCATCATCCGTTACTAAATTGAGAAGAGTGGGCTCAGAATTTCACAGCTAAACGGAACAATGTAGTGTGTGCTTCTGTCAAATTGTTGAGCATCAAACTTGTTCACTGTTGAATGGGATATATTTGATGCATTTTCCATCTCTCGCATGCAGATATATGCTTCCTGTGTCGATCAAGCCCGATAAAGACTGATTGCGCATGCACGCTATGAAATTCTATCCAATGCAGTCAGAGGGTTTTACATCGGCAGTTTAGGACGTTACAAACTCTGACAATTGGAGAATGGGATATTGGTAACCACAAGAAAGTAAGGAATGAAATCTCACTTGGTGTTCCTCTTGTGGCATCTCCATAGAAACCAGGCAGACACTGATCACATTGAAGCCCGGTGGTATTGTGGGTACATGTACATGTGCCTGTGTTAATGTCACAGTTACCCAGGCCATGGTTGTTACACTGACACGCCACACACTCCCCGAACGGTCCACTCGTCACATCCGCTCGACGATAACCCAGAGCACACAGTTCGCAGAACTGACCCTGAAATATATTGTGTATAAAACTAAAAATAACAAACACCTACTTTTTGACAGATTTTCTGATTGATTTCATCTAAAGTTTAGAAACTAATCATCACCCAATTGCACAGAAAGCATATTAATATAACAAAGAAATATTGTATTCAATATTAAACATTTATAAATAATGTTAGTGTTTGTTATCAAATCAAACCTGTTATCACTTAAATGCCAATATCCTCCATTTGGAGATCTCCTGCAAACAAAATTATCTCCCCTGATCGCTGCGTCGATCGTCCGCCAGGTGGCGTGCTCTCCGCGCATGTCCATCACTCTTTTTCCCATGTTGAGCAAGACCTGTTTTGAGTCAAGGCCGAGCAAAGAGGGGAGGATGGGTTGGGCAAATCAACGTTGATAACAGGTTTGATTTGATAACAAACACTAACATTATTTATAAATGTTTAATGTTTGTGTCTCAAATCTTCACCTGTTATCACTTAAATGCCAGACTCCCAACGGAGGAGGTTGGGTAGCCGGCCTTGTGACTTGCTTTTGGATTAAGCGGAGCACACCTTGTTCTGATTTTGTAAATCTAATATGCCCAGTAATATCCTGATAATTCCCGTGTCGTATAGAGGCGTAGGGAGTTCGAGGTATTACAAGTAATGCGGCGAGAGGTGGACTCTGTTCCTACCCTTTGCTCGCATACTTGGCTAGATAATCAGATGCCATCGTGATGCCTTGAAGTCCCTTCGTCTCCGGCATGGTCTGTCCTCTATGCTTGTGGAATTGTCGGGATCTTGCTTGCTTGAGCGGCGCCCCCCCCCCCTTTATTGATAGGAGTGGTAGACTATACCCTGGGCTGTAGCTATAGGTCCAGTGTAGTCATCCTATCTGTCTGTACAGACATGTCTGAAGATAGCAATCAGCATGAGTTGAATTGATCGTCCAAGCGCAGGTGTCAACAGTATCGTTCAACGATAAGTTTTCCCCAAAGTGGCTCGGACGTCACACTGGCTCTAATCTTGTGAGACGATGTCTCCATAAAGGAGAAGGAGCGTTGATGGCGAGCTGGTTAAACCAGTCGGCAGTCTTCTTCAACCCAGACGGTGATCATGAACTAGTGATGTCCGCTGATGGGTCTGTTAGAAGTGATGAGAGAAGAAGATAGCTGGAACCCCTTGGCGGTTCTATAAAGAGTGCTCCAGGCCTCTGACTGGATATAAAAAACCTCTTCTCCTCCAGCAGGTACACGAAATCTGTTAGCGCTGGAATCTGGTACAGTCTTTGGACGTCTGGTCCCTGACGTGTGGAATCGTTCTAAATGACGAAATCCGGGATGGGATGACAGGATCTGGTTGACCAGTCTGTCCTCCCTGTCAAGGAACTAGGTTCTACTGCGCAATGCTCTGATTGCGTAGTGAAGACTGTCATGGAGCTGTCTTGCAGGACAGGATCTTGACTACAGTTGGTAGAACTGGTTTGAACAGCAGGCGTAAGAATGCCCTAGTACCACATCCAGGTCTCCTTGGGTGGTAATTGATGTGTTCGGCGAGACTGTAAGGTGAAGACCATGGAAAGCCGAAATGCTGGAATGTAGTCGATTCCGTGGGTGAACTTGACAACCCTGGATGATGCTGAGTGATACCCCTGTGTACTGCTTGACTGAGATTCCCTGTCCTGATACAGATGCAGAAGGAAAAACCAGCTGTTGCTGAAACAGAAACAGTGTTGGCCACAGGTCCTCTACTATAGTACATTCTCCGGGCTTGATGCGACTGTACAGTAAATAGTAGCTTGCTGCTGTCATTGTCTGTACAATTGGTCCTGAAGAAAAACCCTGGTCTGCAAGGAAAATCTGGACCGTAGCAGACGTGGGGGTTCGGCCGTTGCGGGTCCCGGTGCCTCCGTGGAAAAGTGATCTTCCGGTTGTAGTACCCTGTAGGACTTGGAGGAAGCTGTCGGCGGGAACCCTGAAGTGATGTGAAACACATGGTGTTGTGACATGGTATTGCTGATACCGTGCTGCTAGGCCAGTGTTGATGTTTCTAGAAGACAGTGACTGGAATCTTGCTCCCCCCCAAACTTGACGCAACTGACGACCGTACTGAACGTTCGTAATCAATGCTGATGTGTTGTACAACCGCAACCTCCAAGGGGAACCGCCTTCTTAGCGTAGATATCCCTAAGGAAGATGATGCGTTGCTTGTCTATCGTGGTATCCATGTGATGTGTCGGCTATCTGTTGCCGGACTAATGGACCCCTCTAAGTTATGAATTCCGCATCGGTGAATGTGAACTTCTATGTGCTCGGTTGAAACTGGATCCGGCATCGCCACTCTGGAAGGGGGGTGAAGATGTTCTGGGACGAGCATCCTTAGATTGCTTGTTCTTGCCCTCAGGAGCAGTTGTAGTTGAGAAACTGTAATGAGGAGTACCTGGAGCTAGCCAAAACTGTGCTAGGTCCCGGGTGAGTAGTAGACTGTAGTTCCATCCAACGGACCTCTGGGTCATGGTGTTGATGGTCTGGTTCTCGGTGCAGGTTCCATATGCCGGAAACCTGCTTGCCGCTTGAATGTAGCCGTACTACATAATCCGTGGGGTCCCTGGAAATATCCCTGGACCGCCATGATCATCGAGGCGAAACTCGAAAAAGGCCTCTGGAAACGCCGAAAAGTGACGACAATCGGGAGTCGGAGTCCAACTCCTGTAGAGTCGAATATGCTCAGTAAGTGTCCGGCTCCGTCGTCTGGTCCGGTCTCTACTGTCATCCCGCTGAATGCTGGAGTCCCAGGTTCTGTTCTGGAGTCCTAATTCGCATTCCGGATTAGAGATGACTTTATCCTCGTGTCCTATTCCAGTGTCCGGGTCCGTGTTGACTTGGCCTTGGAAGGGACCTCAATGTGAAACTAGGCTTGCCCACTGTAGACTGGATGTCTCACCCCAAAGAAAAACGGGTTAAGTCAAAACCGACTAGCCGTTTCTCCCGAAATAGATTCCCTTGATCATGATGTCGGGTGTAGGTGGAGTCCTAGATTATCCGATGAGGAGTAGGATCCGGCTCTTAGAAGACTGAGGATGATCGTCAGATGAAGTGTCGGGACTTGGAGTAGACCTCACGTAAGGACTGACTTCTTCGACGAAAACTTGACAAAGAGTGACGCTGATCTTCTATATCATCAGGGTCGACCGTTCTACAATCAGGTGAGTGAAGACCCGAAGCTTGGGAAGGATGAAAGGATGACTAGTGGTTTGAAGGTGAAGCTTGAGAACCATCAATTCTGACTGACGAGGTTGCCCCTGTCCCGGTCGGAAGATTCCCTCTTTACCCTGGAACTGTCCTTTCTTGTAAGGGCGAACACCACTCTGAGCATCTAGCTTGGGTTGTCCGAGTTCTGACAGGAGAAACCTCCGTGGCGACCTCCTCTGTTAGAGTCGATAAGGCGCAGAGGAAATCCATCTTGGGCCGTGAAAAGGTCAAGGATCCATCTTATGCTTCACGTCTGGATCCTGAATCACCTTGGAAATAGCCGTCAGGAACCAATCAGAGTATGATGTAATTCTGTGTTGTGTCAGCATCATATCTTCCACAGCACAGGCTTGCTTCTGTTGAAGTACCCCCGCTGGTGTCCTCGTGAAGTTCAACAGTCTGTCAAGATCCGGTTCAGACTTCGGGCCCTGAACGGTGGATTGTCTCCGTGAAGAGTGTAAGCCTTGTAAGGACCGGGCTCCTGGAGAGATGACGAAGTCTCCAATTGTCGATCCAGTGCGTCGTAAAGGTTGGCTGATGCTGGAGATGGTGCGCAGGTTGGCGCAGCTTCCTCCTCAGAAGGTTTGTTTAAACCGTAAAGAGATGCCGTAGTAAGTTTTCTCCGTTCCCGGCGGGGTCATCAGGCTGCTTGTCATCGCCGACCACCGGTCTGGGCATCTCTGGAGCCAATGTGTGTACCGCCGCTATCCTGGCTTTGAAGGGTAGCATGTCTTATTCTTCTACCTCCGCCTGTTTCACGGGACTGTTGTGAAGATTCCACTGGCAACAGTATCGTTCAATGATAAGTTGCTGGTAGGAAAACTTCGTTTACAGCCAAGTCGTAGAAGAGGGCCTGAGTAGCTTGCTTCTCAGCTGGACATCTTGCCAGGTCAGTGGCCGCTCTCCAGAGTTGACTGCGTCGCCATAGGATAGCTATGCCAGGTCACGTCGTCCCAGTCTGCACATTCACGGCATGTCACTTGACTGTAAACACACCTGTGCCCTGCACTTGAAAACAAAGAAAATGCAAGTCTTTAACTGGTTAAAACTGACGACATGATTCGTTCCTTATAAATCTTTATAGCTGGGCGACTACGTTGGTTCATAATGAACTCACGGGAGAAAAAAATAACCCTAGAGTGCGTCTATAACAATCCAAAAGTTACTGTTTACAGGAGCTCTTTCAAAACAGGTCTTGTCACCAAGACTGCAAAGGAAAAAGAGTGATGGACATGCGCGGAGAGCACGCCACCTGGCGGACGATCGACGCAGCGATCAGGGGAGATAATTTTGTTTGCAGGAGATCTCCAAATGGAGGATATTGGCATTTAAGTGATAACAGGTGAAGATTTGAGACACAAACATATGTGATTATTTGTTGTAATTTTTATAATATTACCTGTAGCAATGGGTGATTATTTGTGATGATTGCTGAATCAAATCTAGTAATGCCTGGTTTCTTTGTGGTAAATTGGGGATCATCTCTAGGGCGGTACATGTCTTCTTGATTTGTGTTAACTTTTTTTACTGAATATGGTAATCTACAATTACTGTGGTACCTTTCATGATAATACCTGTAGCGCAGGCCTGCAAGCGAGTCACAGTGAAAATATAGGGAAAAATATAGGAGGAAATTTGCCAAAATATAGGAGAAATATAGGAATTTTCTAAATAAAATATAGGAAATAAAGGAGTCTAAGATAGGTCACTACTACATTGCATGTTCCAAACTTGGTAGTTTTCTGGTGTTATTTCTACTGAATGCAGTCATAGTGGTGGCGATAGAGGAGACATGTTCTGCTGCTTGGTTCAACAAAGAGAGATTTTCATATTTGGCGAGCAAAGCGAAGCAAAAAACATTAATGTATTTTCTCATGCCAATTTGACTCTTTTCAGAGAATTGGTGGAAGTTTTCATGAGAAAAATTCAAAATATAGGAAATATAGGAGATTTTGAGTTCAATGTAGGAAAATCTAGGAATGACTAAAAAATATAGGAAATATAGGAGGCACTTGCAGGCCTGGTAGTGTGATATGATGATTTTGAAAACTTGTGGTATTGAGTTCAGACAGGTGAAACTAGCAATATTAAAATTCTTCCAGTCAAACTTACATCATAGCCTGGTGGACAGAAGCAGTCTTCTACATTATTTATCTCTATCCCAGAAGAGTTATCCCGGGAGGAGTAATGCAGCGAGGCGGCATAAAGATCTACTTCTGCAGCCGTTGTCTACAATTGAAATATGCAATAAAAAATAAAATCTATGGTAAAACTTAAATCACCCGCAATTTTGTGGACAAAATGTTTACAGTTGTTCTAATAAATTTGATTAAAATAACGAAGATATAATGGATTATGTGCATGATTTTTTTACCATTTATCAACTTCCTGTCCTTATAAATTTAATATCTCCCTGATTTAATGTTAGGAAATTTGAGTTAATGTGATTAAATTTTCACGAGAATTACCATAATTTTGATAGTATACGGTAAATCGGCTAATCACTGTTTTTATTTCAATAACACAAACACAAAATTGGGGTACAATTGTGATCAGCCTTCAACGATCACAATGAAAATGAGAAAGTGTTAATTAAAGAATTTCTATGATAATAAAATTATCCAGCATATATTATAGCAGTGAATCATTCCTTGCTCTTTACTAAATTGTCAGGACTGGTTGACAGTATAGCTTTCCTCATTTGAAACTATGAATAGGTCAGCCATGTCATAGGTAAAAGTGACAACATTAACAAACAAAGCTTTGTTGTTGTTTCAATTGGAATAATATTTTGAGGATGATATTTATGACTTACATTGCTGAATTTGCCTCGTATTTTCAAACTTTCCAAGAATGACAGGACTACCATCATCTGTTCGAAGGTCGCAAGTGGTCCATCTGTCGTGTTCACCCGCCAATACTCTTCACGCAGTATCAACTGTGAATTAGAATGCAAGATGGGATAAAACCTGATTCTTTTCTTATGAAGGAGGATATGTCGACATAATAGAAAAGTATAATTTGCAATTGCTCAGAGTAAACAATCATGAAACCGCATCTCGTCATGGGATATCCAGTGAAAATGAAACATGCTAAAGAAGCTCTTGCCGAGATTATTTGTCGTTAACTGCAGCACACCGACAATGTCGTATATCATATGACAAGGGAGGCAATTATTCACTCACTGTCGAGTACCGCCAGATATCTGTGGCACTGAACTGCTAGTTTTTCGATGAAGGGGTTCCCGACAATTTCAGCGCCATTTTTTTTTGACAAACGTAAGCGAGAAAATCTCAACATGAACACAAATGAAAAATATATTTGTCATACTCTGAAAATTTTTCAACTTCTTTGATCTGTTGGAACTCTGAACGCGTATAATAGTCACGTCGAAGTGTGCCTGTGTTTCATGGTGGAAAAACAGGCGACATGCAACCTCTGCCCTTGTTATGGTAAATTGAGAATTTATCGTTTAGGCTTCAAAACTAACGAATAAATTATTGTAATACATGAATGCTTGGGAAGAATTTCTGTTAAAATCGTTCATCATGCTTTATTTCTGCCGCGAAATTTACACATCATTGCTCCTTCTGTGACAGTGTCACTTGTTTTTCTGCCAGAATGAAGTCAGTTTGGAAGTACTGACAAACACAAAACGGCATATTGGAAGGTGACAATAAATGTTATAAATTCAATGCACTTACAATGGAGTGGTGTGTCGATTTCAATTCATGCCACAAAATTTGCAGGGCTAAAATCAAAAAGAGGGGGAGGAGGGGGCGGGATTGAGGGGAGATCATGAGATGTATGTGATCGCAGTGCTCCATCACCATTCAATGGAGGTCGTTCAAGGAAAATAATGACCTTGGCTTAGGGGTAAAATAATAAAAAATAAAAATAAAACAAGAGCAAGTTGTTATCATTTTTTTATGAAAAAGGCAAAAAAATTGAGTTTAGTGACATTAATATGCGCGCCGATGGCCCGCAAAAAAATGGAGTTTTACAATATTTGAAATTAAGTAGATGAAAAATTGTTGTCTAAGAAAACCCCGGAGTATACTTCTTGAACTTACCGTATAGTCTGTCTTTCCAGTGCCGGGTACAACTGTTAGTTTTGTAACAAGGGTATAGTCTCCATGCGCGCCCTTCAGTACCACATCTCCCCATGTGTCTGTCAGTAAGTTATCGGGTGATGTCAGACTCAGACTAAGTGATAACTCCCGCCCGTAAGAGGACTTCTTGTCGCCGATATATTTCTCGGGGGCGATGAAGTATAGTACCTCACGATCCAAGTACATCGGCTGATTGGTTAGTCTCATCACAAACCTTAGCAAAAATCAGACGATATCTCCATTAAAGTCGTTCTCACTCTCCCCGCCCCCCCCCCAACGTTAGCAAAAAATTGCAAATGAATAAAATCCTCATTCTTGAATTCGGTATACCTTAAAGGAGAAGAAAACATGTGACTAATGTATACACTGAATGAAAGATCTATCTCCCCCGTATCCAAAAATGTAAGCAAATATTTTTTGCAATTTTTTCCACTCGATTAAATCTGCGTTCAACGTGCGCATCGTTGTCCCTCAAGCATGCCATCATTTTGGCTGGGGTCGTCTAAACGTATGACATCACCCGGGCCTCGCCGCTGTCTAGCGGGGAAGGCGAAAATATAATGACATTGCATTCTTACATTGGAATGATTATAATTTGACAGGAATAGGAACCGAACGTCATGATATGACTGAAATAGTGTTGAAAGACTAATAAACTCACTCAATTTATTGCATCAGCCTCACTGTGCAAAAGTTCTTCTCTGATGCGTTTGGAGTAAAATCCTGCTGACCGACGTTATGCACCCACTGTTTCAGTACATCTGATTTCAACATTGGGAACCGATGAATGTCACGGTCTTTGGAAGGTTTGGATTTCCAGTTCTGTTAGAACAGCCAAACGCCACACACTGTGGCATGATCATGATACCTGTGTATTTGCGGAATAATGGCACACTACCACTATCAAATTATAACAGTATACCCCGGTACAAAATATAAACCTGCAGTCCCGAGAGCTTCTCATAATTTAACGTACAAGGCGGAAGGGAGTATGAGCCGGCTCTCGTCATGCAGCGATGCGCACAATATGTTTTTGGCATTTCTGATTGGTTAACATAGATGCAAGCCCTTGTAATGGCGGCACTTATGAATCTGTCCACAGGCTCCAGTTTTTTATGTTTCGATATGAATAGATCGGCGGTAAAAAAAATCGTGATACGGGGGAGATAGATCTTTAGTTCAGTGTATACATTGTTTTCTTCTCCTTTAATTTCTACGATATCCACTGTACCAAGTAGTCTAAGGTCATTTCTGGATGAAGAAATTTGTCAAAACTTTGAGTAATCAATTCAGTGAAAAATTTAAGCCTCTCACCCCACCACCCAAGGTCCACCGTAACATTGAGTAAAAAGAAGAGGGAGGAAGGCACTGCATAATTTTTATCTATGGATGGTTGGTCAGTCATTTCCCATTTAACAAGGCAGGTATAGGCAAAGAAATATTCAATGAATTTCTATTTGGTGGGTATAATCACAAAGTGGCTTCTCTTTTATCAGGAACAACAGAGGAATTTACTGAGACAACTCCTGCTATTCTACAACATAATCTTCTGTCAATAACAATAATTCATCCTATTAAAATTCGATCACCTCAAATTTTATTGACAAAATGAATCGTCTACAATCACCCTCTACAATCAATGAAATGTCAAAGAAATAATGGATTCTCCACATGATTCTGGACCATATTCTCAACGTTCACTTCATAATAATGTGATCATCCCCTGATTTTATGGTGGAAAATTTTATTTCGAGTGAACAAATTACTAAAGGTTTTATCGTACCGAGTATTCAATAAATAGAGGTGAGATAGTACTCACTGTGCAACCTGCAGGTTGGAGAAGAAAATAGTAGGGTCATCTACGAAGACTACCCTGCCACTTTCGTCCTCACCCTGCCAGCGATCATCCACAGCTGTCGGATCGGTTAATGACCATGTGCTCGCTGTCACTGTCTCGTACCATCCCGAGGCTGAGGTACAGTTGGTGGAGTGCTGTGAGCAAACACATGTCAAACAGCCGGCAGCATTCCACGGACCCAACCCATAAAATCCTGCAATATACATAGACAGTACAGTGGAAACTGTGAATACTGCACAGGTCCTAAATGCATTTTAACTAGGAAAAATTCAACATCGATCTCGGATTGCCTCTGAATCCATTTTTTTTTTGACTGATTAGGTAATATGTAACATTTAGCCTGTTTTCAATTAGTAAGTTTTAAAAGAATTAATTAAAATATAAGAAAAAAAAATCCCAAACCCCACTGAGAAGAATGAAACTAATAATAAATGTGCCAAACTACTCCAATTTCCCAGAAAATGTATCTATGAAACATTTAGTTATTTTTGCATGGCCTAAGCTGGTCAGCCTACCTGGTTTACATTGGTCACAGCTGGCTCCTTGTACCCTGGACTTACACTGACATGTACCATCACCACTATCACAGGTACTCTGTGTACTACCATCATGGTTACACTGACATGTTGTACAGCCATCCAGAGTCAAATTGTAGAACCTGCAGGCAAAACAAACTTAAACATCATTATAGGATATTTTATGTTATGTTGCCATGGAAACCACAAAAATCATCAAAATGTACCCAAATTCCATATGCTTGTGCTTTACCACTCAAAAATGCTGTATACCAAATTCGAAGTCTCTAGCTGCAATGGTTTGGTTTCTAGATTGTTAATGTCATTATACCAATATTTTTCAGTTACGTGCTCAAAAATCATTGAAATGTAAGAAAATTGTGGAACCTGGGAAAACAGAGATCTCAACCATGTAACCTGGTAACTCTCTCCTTCCATGGTTTACAGCCATATAATACATGATGTTAAAATGGAACCCAAATGAAAAATAACTTCTCTGGGAGAAATATGTTGTTGCCATATTTTGTGTGTAAATTCATGAAGATATATTCATACTGGTTACTGAGATCAAGGATATCAAAGATCTGGTCTGGTATGAATTTGGTATGCAAATGAGTTTTGGTGATGTCACACAGTGATCTAAATGAGATAGGCAAATAATACCATATCTTCTCATCTGGTAAGCTTAGGATCTTGATTCTTATGCATTCCACTAACATTGTGTTCAATGGTATTTGACTGTTAATTTCGGTGGTTCCAACAGTTTTCGAAATATGGTTACCATAGCAACTAGCAGGGCCTGATCTAGACTTTTAGTTTGGGCACCCTTACCTGGCGCAGAGTGTGATAAGTTATAGTGAAATAGACCGCGATGTGGGACTGTCGAAGCCCATGGAAGCTGTGGGAGTATTGAATGGTCTAAATACAGCCTGATAACTTAATATTTGGCAATAGTAATTGCATTAATATAGGTTTCAGCCTGTTCAGAGGGAATTTGCTAACAAAATTTTTTTTTTTTTTTTTTTTTTTCTCATTGGGTGCCCAAATTCATGGCGCCCAAACCCGTTATAACGGGTTCAAAAACGGCCTGGATCAGGCCCTGACTATTACCCATGTTAAAGCACAGCCAGTTGCCTAACTCTCTCTCCTAACCTCGGCATGACATCACGTGAGCAATGACATTGTTACGTGCCTCCAATAATTCAATAAAAGATTTAGATTGCATGACTTCCCTATTGTATTTTGCAAGATCTAAGGTGAGACGAGATTTGGTGTAAACAATAGGAAATGCGACATGCAACTTTGGAAATAACACTTCACATATTAATCCATAGAAATATTCTGAATATATAGTTTACGGTTGGGACAACTTACCTTACATATATGAGTATATTGGTAAAGATCACCTCTGGCCACATATACTAGATTAACATCATAGCAGACCGTGATGCCATGAATAGAAAGCAGTTATAGCAGGCATGAGTTAAAGGTCAACCCAAACGCTCTGAGGTCAAAAATATAAAAAAATAGTCCTTTCGATTCTGAAAATAATGATATTTTTTTCATAATTTTGTACAGTCTGGTTGGCGAGATATTGCCGTTTGAAAGGTGAAAATCACTCTCCTGTCATTTCCAGCTGTGACGTCACGGAGGGAAGCCGTCTTGTATACTGTATGTTAAAGCCGTATACCACAGTCGTAAGTAGCTGCTTATTTCTGGAGATTTTCGGAGTATCGGGACATCATTTGTTAAATATGCCGCGACGTTGTGTAGTGGGAGGTTGCAGTTTTACTACAGATGACGGTGTTGGTATTCATTTGTGGCCCAAAGACGAGAAAATCGCTGCAAATTGGACGAAATTTGTACGCAACACGAGAGTGTGGAAAGAGGGCCTGAGCCAATACTCGTATAATTTGCTCGGCACATTTTGACAGAAATTAGAATCATTCGAGGACATCTACAGCGTAGCAGTTGAATTCGGGAACAAACCAAAACTAAAGAGAACAGCTATTCCAACTATCAAACCTAAGAACAATCAGAATGTGACGGCAAAGAAATCGGACAAGGAGAATCTATCACGGACATCGGCTGAACGAACCTAGCCTGCAAGCAAGGCCTCGGGCAGGGAGACGGCTACATGCCCTGCTCGCTCTCGCGTGGCATTTGTTGCTCGAGCACCTACAGGTTAGACTGGATGAGTCTCTATTTCATATATACTATTTAATAATACTAAAATGATCTTTCATAAATATATATACGCTTGATAAGTAAATAAATAAAAATCACCAATTGGAGTGAATGGCTGTAAATACAGAAGTGATAATAATACTTTCATAATCCCTTGACATTTGAGATTGTGGGAATATCATTCGATTTCAATTTAATTGAGGTAATTTGTCGAAAATTGAGCAAATGTGAATGCCGATCCACTCACCATGGCTTACTTTTCGCCATGAATGTCCAAAGTATTTTTTATCAAACTATATAATTCTGAAATTGGTATTTCATGGGGATTATGGGAAAACAAACAAAATTCAAATCGGACGTATATCAGTAGAGTTATCAACAGTTTACTGTCCATACTGCCGAATCCCGGAGTTTATCCCCTCGAAAAGGCTGCCTCGGTCAGTAACAACAATAACAACACAGATGTGCTCGTTCTTTACATCACAGAATCGTTCTACATTCAATACAGTTTGAAATATATGGACATTTTCTCTTATAGATGACGATAATAAGGTTTCCAGTCAAGTTGCATACCAATCACTATTCAACAAACGACCTCTCCGAATCCTGTCGTCGTCGAGTTCCACGTTGTCAGAGTGGTTGTCACTGTCAGAATCGGAGCCGTACGGCTCAAATTGATAGGGCTGAATTCCGCCGTTGGTCTGCAAACAACTGTTAATTTGCCCGTCATCATCCTCCTCTATGTCTATTTCATCTTCTTGGCGAAAAATATTTCCATCTAAGCAGCTGATATCGCTCGAATCGACATCTGAACCGGAGCTCTGACTGCACTCGCTTTCCATGTTATCCGCTGTTTTTTCTCAGGCAACTTCCCTGCGTGACGTCATCAAGCCAGCTGTGAAAGTGTGAAAAAGCCCACTTTGCTCCCATATTACGTGTGTTTCTGATCAGATTAGAATTTTTTCAATATTTTTTTCATACAAAGTGAAGTATGAACTATGATTTTTAAGGATTTTTAGACCAAAAAAAATTCCGTTTGGGTTGACCTTTAATGTAAGTTAAGCATGCGAAAGAAAAATGATGTTACCCATCCCCACAGGTGGTGCACTCTGGACCAGATACACCTGGTTTACAGATACACTGGCCCGAGTCCTCACACGTGTTGTTCACACTATATTGGGGATTACAAGTACATGGTACACAGCCTATCCCTGCAGAGAAGAATTAGTTTGTTTAATTAGTAACATATAAATAATTATAATATAAACACAACAATGGATTTATTAGGTTACTGGCTTATTACTTTGTACATTTATCAGTAACTACAGCATCTGAATCTAACTAACATTTCAGGACCCATGGGAAAATGGGAACCCTGAAACTTCTCAAAAAGATTTATAGATGCTTAGGAATATAGAACCCACAACATATCCTGTACAATTTCCCAATCATCTCTTGTATTATTTACCTGTATAAAGGCCATAGTAATCTTGTATGCAGACATCACACTTTGTTCCCATCACATTGTTGTTGCATGCACAGTAACCTGTCTCATTACATGATGTTTGCACAGAACCATTGGGGTCACACAGGCAGGCTGAAATTAAGGGTAATCTCACAGAATTATCAAACATTAAATCTTTGAGAGACAAGTGTGAATTATAGCAGGGCTCTCACAGTGAAATTCGCGAGTGTATATAGGACAATACATATATGATACGCCTCCTCACCAAGACTTGCCCCATGATTCGGCCTGACCAGATTAATCTCAACTTTTGTCTAGCGTTCATGGGAGAATGGGAGGAAATGGTCTTCAAAGATATGGCATATGGGATGGCATATGCCATTTATTTCTTCAACGGCCACGGCAGGGCGCACTGTGTGGCTTGGTTGTCAACATTGCAATGTCACAATTGGATGTGGGAGTCAGCACTGCTTGTTGGACGACGTCCTGATGTGGAGTGTCGAATAACTGACGCCATCACTATTCCAGATGCTGTGGTTTTACATGCTATAGCGAGACTGAAGTTCGTCGAAGCGGAGGGAAACAGCCAAATTTCTTTGACTGATATTCTTGCTTATACTGTATATATTGCCCTCACTGTTATCGAATACGAAAACTATGATGCCTTAGCATGCTTCGATGCTGAAAACAGCATAGTTGAGTGTTGAAAAATTTCTCCAGTTTTGACGCTGATTACATCTTTAAAATATTTCATTTTATAGTAGGCTTAGAGCTGAGAACATGCGGGAATATTGTATGGGGAATATATGCTTGCTAGAAAACCTCATCTTCATTACACCAAGTCAATGTTTACATTTCCACTTAAAACCTGACTTGATATATCTGACCATGTTCAGTGTTCAAAATCTGAGGTGTAAATTTCACCTACAAATGAGAGATGAACCAATTAGAACCCATCAATTGTGTGTAAGGTCACATCTTCCATAAGTAGTAGCTACATCATTCCTCCTCATATGGTGGTTGTGCTGGCGCAATATATAGGCTATCCAATCAATAATGCTCTTCTATGACACTTTTCTAAATTCGAAATTATTTGAGGTCAGTGACGTCTCGATTCTATTTTTAAATTCTTTGAACGTTAAACATGTTAAATGTGGGAATGATATATTAAGTAAACGCAAGTTCGAGTGGAAACATAGAAATTGGCTTGGTGTAATGAACAGTGAGTGAGTGAGTGAATAGAATTTAACGTCGCTTTCAACAACATTTCAGCTATATCACGACGAGCCAACTAAGCACCACCTAGCCCAGTTGTGTTCCTGCTACTTCAAAGAAGAAATCGGTGTAATGGAGATGGTGAACCTAGCTATGAGTGAGATAAACTGTCACGGCAGGTCAGTGATGACTTACGTAAGCATCCATCCTGGAGAGATTTATCATAATGATCCACTATACACTGTGAACAGTCCTGCAGCATTACCCCCGTCTTGCAGGGGCACTGGCCCCCAATAGGGTTACACTGCTGTGTTCCATCAGTACCGTCGCCATTACACGTGCATGCTGGAATAGAACAGAATATGTTAACATGAACATGTTGGGCCTCACTCAGATCTGCTTACACAGAATATAGTAGAACAGAATAACCACATTTTATATGTGAATACAGTTCAGAGAGCTCTCAATCACAAGGTCACCAGGAAAGTGTTCATTATAACTAATATATTATCTAGTCCACCTCTCCACCTATTACCCTGTTCCCTGCTGAGAGCATCAACTTAACCTCTCAACATTGGAAAATGAATGTAGCTATCCAGAAAGGGGGGTGAATAAATTTAATTATATGTACTTGATTTGATATTAGATGATTACCTTACCTACAGATTCCTATTCTGTGTGCAATGTGCATTTTTTGGGGGGGGGGGCATACATTCAATTTTCCCCCTTTTCAGAGAATGTCTTACATTTAGCTCCATTCAAGAGTTCAGCCATTATAGAATATTCCACTGCCCCACATCCCAGCTCCACCCTTTTTGTCTGATTGACAGATTTCAAAGCCTCATAGCACAGACCCATTGTTGTTTGAGTGATCAGATCAGCCCTACTGTAGCCTGACGTAGCGGTATAGCTAGGTAATAACACAATCTGGAAATAGAAATTCAAACATATATGAAATTGCATATAAATGTTAAAAGGGTGAGGGTATTGGAATGGGGCATTCTATGGAGTTGATTCATCCAGTAAACTTCTCGTTCATGCTAGTGGAGGATTTCTATGGAGTTGATTCATCTACTAAACTTCTCATCAATGCCTGTGGGGGCTCTCTATGGAGTTGGTTCATCCAGTAAACTTCTCCTTGATGCCTGTTGGGGCTTTCTATGCAACGTACTAGGCATCTTCTATGTACAGTTTCAAAGCTGTTCATCAAATAGTGACGGAGATATGTTCTGGGCAAGAACTTGCTGATGGATGGATGACCGACTGCACATGTCGAGTACAAGGCCCCACAAACTGATGGGCTGAGGGGTATAAACTGAATATATATAGCTAATGGTCAGGTTCTGTATATGTATGTATTATAACCCCTTGCAATGTTACCTCAATCCCGCCTGTGCAGGCTTTCTGTGTTCATTTGCACAACACCTTTCACCACTATATGGAGGATTTGTGTATTCATTAAAAGGCAATACAACACCTTTCACCTCTATGCAGGCTTACACATTCATTAAATGGCTGAACAATGGCTTTCTCCTCTATACAGGCTTTCTGTGTTAATCAAATGGCTGAACAATGGCTTTCTCCTCTACACAGGCTTTCTGTGTTAATCAAATGGCTGCACAATGCCTTTCACCACTATCCAGGGTTTCTTTGTTCAATAAAAGGCTGCAGAATGCCTGTCACCTCTATGCAGGCTTTCTGTGTTCATTAAAAGGCTGCAGAAAGCCTGTCAAATCTATGTAGGCTTTCTGTGTTCATTAACCAGCTGCACAATGCCTTTCACCTCTGTGCAGGCTTTTCGTGTGAATTATACAACTGCACAATGCCAGTCACCTCTATGCAGGCTTTTCATGTTAATTAAATGGCTGCACAATGCCTGTCACATCTGTGCAGGCTTTTCGTGTTAATAAAACGACTGCACAATGCCTGTCACCTCTATGCAGGCTTTTCGTGTTAATTAAGGGAGCTTTTTGAAATTGGGGCATACTAGAAACTGGCATAAGGCATTCCAAACAGAGTGGTATGGTGCGCTGTGATGGTGTTGGAACTCCTAGGAACTCCATGCCATACAGTTTGAAACTCAGCAGACAAAGGGTGGCTTTTGCCATACCATGCAGTGGCATGAGGGGAATGGCCTATGCCATTCCAACTGGAACTCTAATCAATCCGGATCAGAACACCAAACTGGGCATGGTGTATCCCATTTGAATAACCGGCATATGCCATCCCTATCAGGGAATTCAGTTCCTAATTTCAAGAAGCTCCCTAAACGGCTGCACAATGCCTCTCACCCCTCTGCAGGCTTTTTTGTGTTAATTAAAAGGCTGCACAATGCCTGTCACCTCTATGCAGGCTTTTCATGTTAATTAAATGGCTGCACAATGCCTGTCACCTATATATTGGCTTTCTGTGTTCATTAAATGAATGTACAAGGCCTTTCCCCTCTATGCAGGCTTTCTGTGTTCACTAACCAGCAGCACAATGCTTTTCCCCTCAATGCAGACTTTCTGGGTTCATTAAATGACTGTATAATGCCTTTCACCTTGATGCAGTCTTTCTGTGTTCATTAAACGGCTGCACAATGCCTTTCACCTCTATGCAGGCTTTCTGTGTTCATCAAATGACTGTATAATGCCTTTCACCTCTATGCAGGCTTTTCGAGTTAATTAAACAGCTGCACAATGCCTGTCACCTCTATGCAGGCTTTTCATAAATTAAATGGCTGCACAATGCCTGTCACCTCTGTGCAGGCTTTTTGTGTTAATTAAACGGCTGCACAATGCCTTTCACCTCTATGCAGGGTTTCTGTGTTCATTAAAACGGC
Organism: Hanleya hanleyi; assembly: GCA_036873755.1. Taxonomy (NCBI): domain Eukaryota; kingdom Metazoa; phylum Mollusca; class Polyplacophora; order Lepidopleurida; family Hanleyidae; genus Hanleya; species Hanleya hanleyi. The sequence continues at coordinate 4,262 of JAVTVY010001774.1, read as the reverse complement.
TCTACAATTCCTTCCCCCTCTATGCAGGCTTTTCGTGTTAATTAAACAGCTGCACAATGCCTGTCACCTCTATGCAGGCTTTCTGTGTTCATTAAATGGCTGCACAATGCCAATCACCTCTATGCAGGCTTTTCATGTTAATTAAACAGCTGCACAATGCCTGTCACCTCTATGCAGTCTTTTTGTGTTAATTAAGGGAGCTTCTTGAAATTGGGGCATACTAGAGACTGGCATATTGGCATTCTAAACAGAGTGGCATGGTGCGCCGTGTTGGAACTCCTAGGAACTCCATGCCATACAGTTTGAAACTCAGCAGACAAAGGATGGCTTTATGCTATACCATGCAGCGGCATGGGGGAAATGGCCTATGCCATTCCAACTGGAACTCTAATCAATCCGGATCAGAACACCAAACTGGGCATGGTGTATCCCATTTGAATAACCGGCATATGCCATACCTACCAGGGAACTCAGTTCCTAATTTCAAGAAGCTCCCTAAACGGCTGCACAATGCCTCTCACCCGTCTGCAGGCTTTTTTGTGTTAATTAAACGGCTGCACAATGCCTGTCACCTCTATGCAGCCTTTTCGTGTTAATTAAATAGGGAGATCGTGTGCCCTTTCTATACTACTCATCGCGCACTACTCATCGCGCATGCGCAGTCAACCCATTCTACTGTAGGGTGCAAGCCGGCCCATGGAATCTCAGGTAGTGAAAACCCCAGGTTTCTCGGCCCACCCTATCCCGCACCACACCTACGCGACCCACTGTGCAGTGAGTAAAGCGGACTAGGAGTAGGAGGAGTCGGACACGCCACGGATTATACTAGGTAGATGGCTGCACAATGCCTGTCACCAATATGTAGGCTTTCTGTGTTCATTAAATGAATGTACAATGCCTTTCACCTTTATGCAGACTTTCTGTGTTCACTAAATGGCTGCACAATGCCTTTCACCTCTATACAGGCTTTCTGTGTTCATTAAACCGCTGTACAAAACCTTTCACCTATAGGGGCTTTCTGTGTTCATCTAAACGGCTGCACAATGCATTTCACCCATATGTAGGATTTGTGTGTTCATTTAAACGGCTGCACAATGCATTTCACCCATATGTAGGATTTGTGTGTTCATTTAAACGGCTGCACAATGCATTTCACCCATATGTAGGATTTGTGTGTTCATTTAAACGGCTGCACAATGCATTTCACCCATATGTAGGATTTGTGTGTTCATTTAAACGGCTGCACAATGCATTTCACCCATATGTAGGCTTTCTGTGTTCATTAAACGGCTGTACAAAGCCTTTCACCACTATGCAGGTTTTCTGTGTTCATTAAATGGCTGCACAATGCCTTTCACCTCTATGCTGGCTTTCTGAACAACTGCACACACTGCCTTTCATCATGATGAGATGTATGTGTGGGTTTTTTTGGGGGGTGACAGTAACACATACATTTCTTGGCTCTTCTTCATTTTTCGGGACTTTCAAGAGGCTATGACAAAATTTGATTAAACCCCAGAACTTAAAAGGACTGGAAAACGGATTGTGAAATGGATTTTGATTGAAGAATGTCCAAAATGGTGAATCAATTAGTATATAGGGTTAATTGTTAAAGATAATTATTTTAGCTTGTCTCTTTGTATAGGTAGTGTTCTATGTACTCACAGAATCCAACAAGAAAGCAGCACTGCTGTCAAAGATACTTGGCTCTTTGATGGTCACTGTAACAATGAAGGGCTCATTTGCCAATACACAGACTGGAAGTGCAGTCACAGAACCTGTCAATTAGAATCATTTTCAATCAGTCAATTACTTAGACTAAAATTAAAGGAAGCCTTGTCGTGCACATGTGCCATAATTTATTCAGAATTAACCTTCAGTAAGGAAACTGACAAGACTTGATAATGGGACAAAAAATTCCAACTCAAGAGGAAGAAAATTACGTCAAATGCCTGGACATCATCAAATATATGGAATATGACTGAAATGAAACTCCACCTATTTTTGTAACTTATTTGCTTAAATTTTGTTTCAAAATGCTTATTTGCTTAAATTTTGTTTCAAAATGTATGCAACACTGACTCACTTCAAGGATTCATAGAAGTTCAAATTATGAGTAATTTTCACTCAAATTAGATGGTTTCAGTTTATAGCATTCTATGTAAATTGGGATTTTGACTAATTTATAATAATTTTCAATAAATTTTTTGATATATCCCTTAAAATTATATTATATAGAGTTTTTGTCACGACTCCTATTTATTACTTGTGGAACATAAGAATTCAACGTTTGAAATAAACTTTCTGACTGAATTTTATGCCTGGTTACAAGTGACAATACAGAAAACTATGATTCCCTAGAAAATGTAAGAGTAATTCATGTGAAATACCTGCAGAAAGAGCATTGGGGATATCGATGGTTGCAATAAATGTCTCTGTTCCAGTATAATCCACACCCCCACATTGATAGGCCAAAGCATTCTGCATGGTCATCGATACCTCCACAATCTGCCATGTGTGAGCAGTCTGAAAATCAAGACAAGTGGATTGGAAATACAAGTTGGTTCAAACTTTTAGCTGAAAAATGGGCAAATGCCCGGCCATTGTTCCATATGCTAACATGTCAAGTCTCGTTGAAAAGAGGTATCTCCTCTTACATGACCTATTTCTGACAATTATCCACACACCACCATGATGAATGTGTACTAAGTCAGAGAATGCTATGGTGGTCATTGGCCGGAACTGTTAGACTGGACATTTATCCACATCCAGGAACACCAGCGTGCAGGGGTCACCTATGTCACGACTGATTCAAATCTTTTGTCAGTGAAAACTTTAAATCAAGTAATTCACTGCAGACCACTGTTACTTTTTCTGATTGCACATCAGCCTGCGTCACCGTCTACTGGTTCTTCTCATATCTGGTTTTACAGATTTGGTTACCAGTGATGTCAATATAAGGGGGTATGCTTTCCTTTTTGGATCCCTACTATGAACCAGAATAAGTAAAACAGCCGCCTACTTCCACAGGTTCCACCTGCTAGATCAAGACACCTTGTTGCATTGCCATCCTACAAGGTGAATTGAAAAAAAACATCTACATTTATCATTATCTTCATGTACATTTTGAAGGACTACGATGATAGTGTGTGTGTGGAGCCCCAGAGGTAACACATATAAGGGTACCGGTACCACGATAATGACATAATGATCTGGCTAGAACCATAGGAGTATTGCCCCTGATAAACAGGGTGGGAATCACCAACCCACCTCATATCTGATGATCAGATCATATGGCCAGGTGGCTTCCACACTGACCAAGAAGGAGATCTGACTGTTCTCTGGATAAGTCATGAATCCAGTCCCTGTAAAAGTGGCCCCAGGTTCTCCATGTCCTCTCCTCTCAACCACAACTCCAGCCTTCAAAATGAAAGTGAAAGTAAAATGTACAGTCTGAATTACATACTGCTTCAACTGTACTTTTGTACATCCTTCTTTTGGGGGCCAGTTCAATGTAAACCCGTTGATTTAGGACATTGTAAGGCAAGACCATATTTTTTTTCTGACGAATTCAATTAAACTGTTTTGAGAAAAACATCCACCAAATCTGGCAATTGTAATGATTATACTATACATGGCTTCACTATAAGGCTCCTCGATATAACACTGATTTTGATATAAGGTGGGTGCTATGGGTCCCCCAAATTAATGAATATATATCGTTTCAACCTTTTTATGAGACTGAAAATCTATAAGGTGGTTCAAATTTGGTCCCCCAAGAACAGCGTTATAGAGAGGTTACACTGCACTAATATATTTGTGCGACCCCTAAAATTAGAATCGATCTCAGAGCAACGATTGAGGCTTTGTCAGCATTGTTGTTCTAGTGTTGTGACAATGACAAGGACAGATTCTCACTGTTTCTGGTCAGCAGAACAATAAACTGATAACGGAATTTCAGAAGTTCCAAGAAGCCATGAGGACCCCGGCTATAGATGGGGGAAACAGTTTCAACCTAATAATTTTACAACTGTGACGCATAAAAGTTATTTTTGGCCAAATACCAATTCAAAAAGGTAGTATTGGACTCTGGCATGTCAGCAGTGGGAATGGAAATATGTCACACAAAACTGTTGAATAAGGACTAATGGTCATTACAATATTTCTGCAGGATTCTCAAGAAGAAAACTCACAGACTGTGTGTTGAACTCTGCTTCAAATGTATAATAATCCAAGAATGGCACATAGAACCCATTGTTCGG